>CANUEX010041315.1:0-17498 GCA_948099535.1 Jatropha multifida | reverse complement strand
TACCATAATCCTATCAATATATCACAAAATCAACTAAATAATAAATCAATTTTCACAAATACTCTATTTAACTAATTACCCATTCAAAATACTAAAATTCAACTACCTAATAAATTATCAAAAAATTAACTAATCAATTATCTAACAATATAATAGAATCAAATAATCAAAATTCTAACAATTAACCATATATATTAAAATTCACTCAAACAACATATAATCCACAAATTAATCTACTAACCAAAATAATTAACTACTCGAACTATAAAATCATTCAAACAAATATTCTAAAATTAACAAATTAATTAATAAAAAATTTAACTAAATAAATTCTAAAAATAAAATTAGTACCCAATTATTCAGTCCAAAAAAAAAATCACAGATCGGTGGCTTAGATTGCGACTTGAAAGTGATTGAACAGCTGGAATTGGGTCAAGGAGGCGTGAACCTGTTGTGGTGGCTAGAACAGGTTGCAGGCGGTGCCAAGATGCTCACAGAGGCCGTAGCTAGATCCCGCGACAGATAAGGAGAAGCTGCTGGAGTTGTAGCGCGACCAGGTGAGGCTGCTGGAGGCTAGAGCAGGTAGTGTTGTACTTTGCGGTGGCCTGACGAGCTGTGTGTGGTGGCATAGTGAGAGAGAGAGAGGGACTGTGATGGTGGCATAGAGAAAGAGAGAGAGAGAGCTGGTGGTGCTGCGACGAGGACGAGCTGAGCGTGGCTGGCTGCGTTGGGCGATGACCGGCGCAGTGAGGGAGTGGCTGGAGACAATGAGAGAGAGGGAGAGAGTGAGGGTTGAGAGGGTGAGTTGCCGGTGAAGAAGAAGAAGAGAAGAAACAAAAAGAAAGAAAAGAAAAGAAAGAAAGAAAAAGAAAAAAAAAATAATAATAAAGTTTTAAAATTATTAAATAAAAACAAATTGTCCAAGTAGATTGTCGGGGAGAAAAAAATAGTAACGCACAGTATTTTTCAAAAATATCCGATTCGGGTCTAATTTTAATTAATTCAGTCCAATAAAAAAAATTGGTCTGATTTTTATTTAATTAACGGTTACTCGATAAATTTTAGGGCGAACCAAAATGATTTTCGGTCCCGATAATATTACGTGGCGTAATATTATTGATTAATAATTTAACGATTAAATTTAAATGAAAATTATTTTGAAATAAAAATTTCGGGGTATTACATGATCTTTTAATACGTTTCTTACTAATTAAAATATATTAAAATTGTCTATAATTTTTAATAAAAAGTGATAAATGATGGGAGAGAGGGGATATTTTACTTGAATAGATCATTTTATTTGTTTAGACTTCCAATAATAAAAACTCCATGGTTATTTAGTGTGCCTATTAATATATGAAATGATATAAATAATATTTTTATAGATATTATTTTGATAAAGGGATTATCTGAAAATATAAAATAATTGATTTGAAATTAAGCATTTCTTATTTTATGGCTGAGGTTATTTGTATTTTTAATTAAATTTTAATTTAATTTAATGCATTATCTTAATGAAAAGTAATTAATATCATAATAAATACATTATTTAAAAATATAAGATAATTTATTTTTTTTAATTGCTGTCGTTATATATTATCTTCTTACAACCGTATTAAATAATTATTATCCTCTTTATACTTGGCAATTTGAAAATTTTATATTTGACTTTTATATAATGCAAATTGTTTTACTTTTATATATATAAATAGAATAAAAACAATATGCTTACTTTAAAAGTAAAAAATTAAATTTACATTACACTTCCTAATGTCCTTTATGAACATTTTTACTTTCTAATGGCAATCGCTGTCAAAATTTCACCAACGATTAACGCTAACTGCCAATAATAACCAACTATCAGTCAATAATAACCAATTATCAACAACTGCTATCATCTAAACCAAACAGCCTTTAATCCTTTCGTCCAAAAGTTTAATTTTTGATGTTAAATTGTCTATAATATTTTACTATATAGTCCCTCACATTTACCTCTAAACTGCTATTTAGTCTGGTATCGTACTCAACGATAAAAATGACAAAAGTGTTGTTAAGTAATTTAACGGGATCAAACTTACAGACACATTAGTAATTGTTTCAAATAGTAAGGATTGAATAGTAATTTGGTCAATTCTCATATATACCAAATTCAGGGACCATAAGATGTATAATGATAAATTGAGGGACATTTGTGAAGTTAAGTGGCTACCTGTAATCGGGACATGTGAGAGCCAATTCAGTCAGTCGCCAAATTCTCAGGAGAGAGAAGATAACGAGGAAACCATTTTTAAGAATACTCTAATTTCGAACCAAACCAAATCAATTGTGGAGATTGTAAATGGAGAGAGGTTTGGCATTTGTAGCAGCATCAAAATCAACAAGCCCTCTATGCTTCTCCAATCACAGTTTTATCCACAAGCAGTTTCTGTTACCTAGCATCACCACCACAGATGGTAAAGCTGCCATTATCAGTAAAAGAAGGAAATCACTATCTGTTAAAGCCTCGAATACATCTATAATACGAGCGACCTTATCGAGTAACTGGGAAGTTACAAATTTCTCTTCTTTTGGTTCTTCAGCTCCAACGCTGCCAAGATTTGAGGAGCTAGATACCACCAATATGCTCCTTCGTCAACGAATTATCTTCTTGGGTTCTCAGGTCTTGCTCTTTCTTAAATTATATTTTTGTATTTTTGGTTTGAATGAGTTGTTGGGTTTTTTTTTTTTTAATGATCGATTTTGGTGGTCTTTCGATTTAATCTGTGGAGATTATTTCTTTGAAGTTTGGTTGTTAAATGTTGATTGGTGGTTCTTTGAGGTGGGTTTTACTCTTATCTCTATTGAAAAATAAATATGCTTTAGTTGCGCTTTTTGGCTCTGATTGTTGGATTATTTTAGCTGGGTTTTTGCTCTTTTATGTTCTTTCGGAATCTTTTTTTTTTTTTTTTACTCGTGTGAATAATTGGAAGGGGTGCCTGGGGTGTTTTGAGTTTGGCATCTAAGGCGAGTTTTTGCTCTTTTTTAGTACCTATGCACTGCAGCATATTTGTTCTGTAAGAGATATAGTTAGTGAGGTTTCAAATGCTGTATTAGTTCCATGATACGGTGTTTCATTTTGAGAATGCATATGTGCAATACGGTTTTGGAGTAAAACTGTTGAATCTATAAGAAATCTAGTTGATTCATAATTGTTTATTTGGACCATATATACATGTAGATATGTTTGAGACAATGGAAAGTGATTCTGGGGTACTCTTCTTGTGTAACTGGTGGTTTTTGAGTCTTAGTTAAGGGTTACGGCTGTATGTTAATTGTTGGTTATCAACGTCTTCTTCTTGTTTATAAGAAATGGAATTCTGTATACATATGCAAATGTTAGCTTAAAAGCTGAAGTTATTAGTGATGTTCAAATTTTCCTTTGTGTATACATGCTTTAAGACTGAAGAAAGTTTGTCTGAATTACATATTCGCATTGAGTTGGGCAGGTTGATGATATGACAGCCGATTTTATCATAAGCCAGCTCTTATTTCTGGATGCTGAAGACCCAACAAAAGACATCAAATTGTTTATTAATTCACCTGGTGGTTCTGTCACTGCTGGTACTTCCGTGTGTTTACTTAGCATACCTGGTTTTATGGTCCTCTCATTCTTTGTTTTGCATTTTCTTTTTAATTTTCTCTTTAATTTCTAGATGTTCTCAGAGCTGTGACACTTCTAATTAAGCTGATTGTGAAGGATAAAGTACTCAAAACAATCTAATAACATAACAAAAATAAAGACTAACACCTTGTATTATAGTGAAAGCACCAAGAATCTACAGCGGGACGTTAGTTGTCAACCATTAGAGCCTTTTGATTGATTATAGAATCAATTAGCTTAGTCTTACGCTTTATAAAAGGATAGTTTTTCTCTTACAATATTCTAGCCATTGCATCAGTATATTGGAAATATGAGGGTAGTTAAAAGATTTGATGTTAGGCCTTCATGGATTTCAAGCTGGAAGAACCTCAGGAATGACTGCTAGTTTGCACCTTGGATTTAGTTTGACCTGGCTAGTTAGCTTGATATCTCCTCATATGTTTTATGGTCTTCCTACTATACGAGGGTAACTAAATATTCAGAGTGAGCAGAACTTCAGATCTAGCGTTGATATTAATATATAATTAGTAACTATGGCCCTCGTTATTACATTGATCTTTCAGTAGGTAACTTCGTAATTTGGCCCTTGTTATCACATTTGTTCTTTTGGTTAATTAATAATTAATGTCAGACAAAATCTTCTTTTCTACCTGTTTTCTCTCTGCCCTCTCTGTTTTGCTTGTTCTGTCTGTGTACATGTATTTCAATGCTCACACAAGGATTTTGAACTCCCATTTTGGCCCATTCCAAAGTTGCTTATCCATTGTACATCCAGCAGATATTTGTTCACAATGCATTTGTAGCACTTCCCTGCCACAATAAATTGTATTGTGTGTGTGTGTGTGTGTGTGTGTGTTAGATTGATAGATTGCTTTACCTCTTCTTTCTTTGCTTAAACATTCTTGTCTGCGCATTATGCAGCATGGATGGTGATAAAACTGTACAAAATATCAGTGATAGATCATCCTCAATCCTATTAATCACGATTGCTGACTCATTGCCAAATAAAAGGGACAATTAATTCTAGAAAGTTGTATTGGATGAAGGCCTGTTACTTTGTCTGTACCTTCTTGGCTTGGGAGAAGATTTAGCTTGTGTAGCCCATTGGGACTTGGTTGAAGCTACCTTCCTTCTCCTAATGAGCATTGGCAACTTGACCTAGGCCACTGTTGGAATGTATGCATTGGTGAGAGTAAAATGATGCAGGGATTTAGTTGTTCATCTTGGGGATACGAGTTCTCTCGAGTCCTCGATGTGTTTGATATCAGTGACTTGAAATCTGAAACTCGACACTCTAATATGAATATGTTCGATAAGGGCTAAATACAGTTATATGACAAGAAAGATTCAAATATTCTAATCTGAGGTTGTGATATAATCTCTACTGGAGTTACCATGATCACGTTCTAACTTCCTTTTCTTTATCTATTCTGCATGAAGGATTGGGAATATATGATGCAATGAAGTTGTGCAAGGCTGATGTTTCAACTATTTGCCTGGGTCTTGCCGCATCTATGGGAGCATTTCTTCTTGCTGCTGGTACCAAAGGCAAGAGGTTCTGCATGCCAAATGGGAGAGTGATGATACATCAGCCACTTGGAACTGCTGGGGGCAAAGTAAGTATCTAGTTTATACTTATGCTTGTGTGCATTTGTCTTGAAATCCTTCTGAGTGACATTAGCTGTAGACCTATCTCTTTTGTTCAATTTCAACCAAATGTTTTCCTGAGAGAAAAAAAGAAAAGAATCTGCCAGCTTTTATTTATATGAGAACCTTACAAACTATTTTCCGTACTTGGTGTGGCCTATTTAAGTAAGCTGCAGCTAATTGGTGTGCATGTGTATGCAGACATTTATTTTGCACAAGGTACTGCTTCGGTTTTCTGGCTGATTTGAAGGGTGAAAAAAGAAACTTCCACTAAGATTGTAGGTCATTGAGGACATCATTTTTTCAATAGCTAACAATGATGAATCCTTATCATTGTCTTTTTGGTTGAACAACCTTAGCATTTATACCTTTTAGTTAAGAAGTAGTGACTTAAATCTAGTGTTATCATAGTAAATTTTGTTTTCTAACAGAGATTGTATTTATCTTGCTCAACTTTACAAGCTTATATCAGTAGTGTTCAGAGATATTGACACAATGTGAGTTTATATGATGCTGTCTGCTTGACATGCCTTTTTAATAAGTTGTATTGGGTCTCAGGCAACAGAAATGAGCATACGAATAAGGGAAATGAATTACCACAAGATTAAGCTTAACAAGATAATGTCAAGAGCTACTGGGAAGCCAGTGGAGCAGGTTGGGCATGGAGGATATTTCCTTTTATCTTTCATCCTCATTTATCTCAAGTTTGCTTTTAACTTCCTTTTTCTCCGTTACTCACAGATTGAGGTTGACACTGATCGTGATAATTTCATGGATGCTTGGCAAGCTAAAGAATATGGGTTGGTAGATGCAGTTATCGATGATGGAAAACCAGGACTAGTTGCACCTCTTGTGGATGCTTCACCTCCACCAAAGACCCGGGTGTGGGAGTTTTGGAAAGTTGAAGGGAGCAAGAAAGCTAGGAAGAACTTGCCATCGGAGCATAAAATTTTGGAGAAAGGATATACAAGGGTTCAAGGAGATGATGAGGATAGAGGAACAAATCCAGAAAAAGAAGAACCTGCTTCTGGATAAGTTTCAGCTGGTTTTCTGTATTTTACCTCTCAAAGCAGTTACCTAAAATCTTTGAATTAGTTTTAAGTTACTGACTATAAATTTTGAGAAATGGTAGGAACATGATTTTTATAAATTAAACACGTTTACAAGGATGCCCAAATTTCCTTCAAAGTACTTGTTTTTTGCTGATTTATGCATGTATAAATCCACAATCTTAGCCTCATGATTTAGCAGGCTTGTTCAGGTATGGTTGGAATCATCTAGTGAAATTATTGTTTTGCTAGAGGATTTTCTGAAGAACAAGTTTTCATTATTAAAAATTTTTCATTAAGGCACTGTTTGTTTCTAGACCTGGACAATATTTTCTGGATTTTCTGATATTTGGGATGTTTAGAAAAACCAGTTTCAATTGTGGTCAAAAGAGAAAACTAGTATATTTTCAAGGAAAATGACTTTTCATCGTCTAAATATTTTGTGGATGTTGATAAATTTAGTAGTGGTTATTAGTCATGACAATTGCTATTGTGATTATTGCAATTTATTTTTTTATATATTTTTTCTCATATTGAATAATAGAATTTTAAAATTTTAATTTTTTTAATTAATTTTTAATATTACAATCAAATAATGAAAAATGAATTATTTGGATTTTCTTGGAAATATTTTTCTAAGTATAAGTCTTAGTTTGCGAAAACAGAATCATAATAACATTTTCTTTAAAAACCAAAAGAAATAAAATAAAAAATTCCATAATATGTCGTGAAAAGATATGGAAATGCTGCTAATTTGCATGGTTTTAAACAATTTTAAAAGACGGAAGAATTAATCATTTTAAAAGCTTTTGAAGTTTGATGCTATATTTATTGGTGAGGTGCAGAGGATAAAGTTAACAGCAAATAAGAGAGGAATTTGATTTTATCTTGTTTGGGAAGATGAAAAAGAATAAATAGGCAGGAACGAAAATACGTTTCATTTCAAAATTCTCTCTAAATTGACGAGAAAATAAAAGAAAATTGTAATCATTGTGCCAGTAGAAGAAAAATAGTTTCCTATCTAGACAGAATTCTTTTCAAAATCTTATTTTCTCCCATATTTTCCTTTCTTTTTTTTTTTCTTTTCTAAATCTTCCTTTGTTTTCCCTAAAGCCCTTTTGCACTTCTAACATAATTATTTGTTGTTTTTCTATTTTAGCCATCTTATATGAAGTATTGACTCTGCTTACAAGGATTCTAATCAACTACAAACCAGATACATGAAAAATCCATATTACAATCTGCAGAATAGTTTCCATCACTACATGTACATCTTTAATCTTCCAAATATAATCAGTGGTACATGCATAAATAACTTCTAATCTAATCAGTTGATCTGAGAATCAACCATAGCCATCACTTAACCCATAATTTAATACATAAGCTGCATTTCTATGAACTTCGAAGAATTATAATGATCTAACTAGATTCAAAGCAAGCTAAAATCTTAAGCTTAACTCTATACAGTAAGAATTTGATGCATTCGGATTTGGGTCAAGACTCAAATACTACATCAGTAATGGTTTTACTTTTACCTTCTCTCCGACCTGTATGCTAAATTCAAGAAGACCTACATTATGTCAGCTAGTCATTAAAACTCCGTCTCTGACAAACTAAAATGATTTGCACCATTCAGATAGAGTTGATTGAGTCACTGTCACTACTTTCACTATCACCGCTACTACTTCCACTCCCACTCCCACTACCACTCCCACTTCCACTACCGCTCCCGTTCTCGCTTGCACTGCTATCACTTTCACTGCTACTGCTCGAGCTTAAATCTTGCTCCTTCCTCACTTCTGCATTCACCTGAGCTCTAAGGGCTTCTGCTGCATTGGGGCCTTTGACAGTTTCATTATCACTAATATCCACATCAGCTATCTCATCATCTGTGTCAGCCTGATGTGGCAAGTTAATATCAATGTCGAGACCAGGGCGTGATCCCTTTGCAGAAACATTGTCTCTGTTGGCTGTTCCATAATCATCATGAACATTGACTATGTCCAAATCCTCCTCAGGTTCATAATCCTTAAGATCTGGGGACACAGCTGATGCATTAGAAGGATGTGATGGAGGCTCCAGAGTCTTCTCCTCCTTAGGTTCTGCACCTGGCCATGACATATCCAAGAAAAAATTATGCATGGAACTGCTACACAAATATGATAATACCAGGTGTAGTTGAAACTGAAAAAAGCAACAAAAAAAAAAGCTGACTATCCCATGTATAATCTTGGGTCAGTTTAGGTTGACACAATTTGTGGACAGCTAATGCAAACTCAACCTCATTTATTGTAGATGGAAGTGGGTATAGTTAATTCATTTTTCTTCAAAAGATCACTGTTGATTCAGATTAAGTCAATCTGGGTTCCAGTAGAAAATACACAGCCTGAAATCAAATAGTCCCAACTTGTTTACTAATCAGGCATGATAGGATGAAAACATGGACAATGGTCAGACTTGCAAGGTCAAGTTGGATGAATCCCAAGTGTAACAATGCACATATGACATTCAAAGGAAACTGCAGCCTACTTGCAGTTATTTTTAGACCTTTAGGCTATGTTTGGTATAAAGGAATTCCAAAAATTTCAAGATTTCATGTTTTGTGCTAATGAAAACATTTATTTACTCCTAAAAACTAAATTTTACTGGCTTCAACATAACAAACCAAATCAATAAATTCTATACTTTATACGAAACACAGGGTTACTGCACTTATAACTGCTCAGCCATCAACATTCTATTTAAGGAAAAATGGAAAATTCAAAATTGGCCATCAACTTTTAAAAATGAAATCCTGAATTTAACCTTCATTTTCCTATTTTATATCATTAGCAGAGGAAGAATAGCTTTCTCATTATTAAGGCACTAGTTTAAATCTAGTACATCTTGAGACCAAAAGTAGATGTGTCAATGCAAGTGCGCTATTCATGTTCTATTCAATCATTTTAGCGCATGCATATGTGCATGTGTATCAGCGTATAAATTGTCCAGGCCTTAATGCATCTATGCCATGACAGCCATGTCTTAGGTGTAAACAGGGATATATAGTAACCGATTTATTGAAATTGCATATATTAACTTCTTTAGTAGTTATTTACTCAAAAGATTCCATACCTAAGCTCTCTGAGTCACCAACGCCAACCTGTTCAACATGAGCCTGCAGAATTTCATGGGAAACAACATATATTTAAACAGTGAAGTAGCTATGTCAAAAGGGCTTTGTTCATGATAACATGCATTCTAATATCCCCTGAACAAAACATGTTTTATCAGCCACAGATTAAAAGACAACTTGGGTATATAAGATCAGCTCCAGAAGTTCCAATAAAAAATAAGCAGAGTAGATGCGAAATCAGCAGTTTATGGACTGGCATTGAGAAAGTAAGAACACAAAGAGTAACCTATTAACAGGAAGTTCCATACACCTTTCAGCTAGGCATTCATTTTAAACCAAAGAAATAGAGCAGATGATATATGTGATATGTGGATTGCTTACTGCTCTATTAGAATAAACTAGGAATTTATAGTAGCTGTTTGGTGCTGCATGGCCATGGTAAGACTGCCACCCATGAACATAATTCAATGATTGGGCAGCTAAAAATAGAATCTATATAAGTGATGGGATAAGACACAAACTAGTGCTGACATAATTAAGCCACAGACTTATGAAAACCAGCCTAATTCTGGAAGTTTTGAACTTTCAGAGAAGGAGGAAGAGGGGGAAGAGGGGGAGTTGGGAGAAGTCAAAATTTCAACGTAATATGAAAGTTTTCAAGATAAAATAACAGCTTAGATTTCTGCACCCAACATCTCTCCCTCTATATTAGTATTCTTGGAAGCAATACAAGGGGAAGAAGTGAAAAATCAAAGTAAACTCACTTGCATTTGATAAGCAATCCCTTTGTTCAAAGACTTTTGATTTGTTGCTTTAGTAACTGGTGGCGAATGTGTTTCAACTGCTGGTGCAGCCAATGTAGCCGACCCCAAGGCAGCTGCAGTCTCACCCGGTAGCCGAACATGCCTCAACCTCTTTACTGCACGATGCAATCGCTCCAGGCGAAACGTCTCTCCATCAAGGAAGAAAAGAGCATCATTTTCCTTGTAATCCTCACTTACACCCTCAAATATTACTTTGGGCTTTCCATATTGGTTGTTGTGATACTCGACAGTAACCTTTTTATTTTTTCCCTTGTGGAGAGATCCTGGTTGACTCTTATCAATTGAAGCTGGTTTAAATTCATCTATGGGGAACAGAATGACAAATAAAAGTGAAAAACAAAAATCTAAATCATTCTCCTACACAAGTTCGTAAAAAAAGTGTTTTCTTTAGAAAGATGACCAAAAAACGTATATTACTTACTACTCCTGGTAACGAAACAATCAAAGCTATACAAAAGAGAATATATGCAAATAATAGAAGCTAAAAAGACCATGGCCAGTCCAAATTCATCCATGTACATGCAAACATTAGAAGGTAAACCAAAAACAGCAACTATTAGTCTATTAACACAACTATTCAGATACAAAAACTCGTATTTTTCTCAATCTGAGCCTGTAAAGTACTGTCACACATTTCAGAGTTCACCAAATTTTTCTAAAAAGCAAAAAGAAAACGAATAGCCTATAGAATTTGTAAATGAGCTTTGAAGTTTAAGAGTACTTGCAGCGCAAAGTGCAGAACTTGGAAGAAGGATGGCTACGGTGGTCTTTAAAGGAAGGGCCTAAGGTAATGTTGTACCAGCGATCCGGCTCTGGAGCTGTATTTGGCTCCTCATTGTTGCTGTTGTTGTTTCTAGCCATTTTTCTAGCTGAATTGAGGTTGATATGATCATGTGAGGGAAAATTGAAAACACAGATTTCTAGGTTTCTGGCGGTCAGTTGCAGAGCAGATTGGGGGAAATTGCGTTGAAGAGGGGTAGATTGGTCTTTTTAGTTATCAGTCTTCAAATTCTTTTCTTTGACTGGCATGGGCCGGAGTGGTGCATTTGTCCAATCCAATGTTTTGATTGTTCGCTGGCTGATTGATAATTTATTTATAATAATTTCCATACAAAAAGATGAATATTTTAATTAACATATGAATTGAAATATAAAATTATGTGCAAATATTATTAAGTGGTTTAATTTAAATTTTAATTAATAATTTAAATTCATTAAATATGTTCTGAATAAAAAATTTACATAATTAAATATTGATATTTTAAAAAATGAAGAAATAAATAATATATTAAATGTATAACTCGTTAAGACATAAGTAATATATTTTTCTTAAATTATAATATAACTTAGAGTAATGTTAAATATCATAAAATAAAGTTTTTATCAATTGGTTTTAGTTTTTTATCAATTGGTTTTAATTGTTAGGTTGAATAATTCAGTTTAATTCAAGTTTATATTGGTTTGGCTTTTGTTTTTAATAGAAAGAAATTAAATATTTTTTATTTAATTTAGCTTTTATTAAACTTAGAAAGTAAAAATGAATTTGCTTGAAGACAATTAGAAATTTAGAATCAGACTACACTAATTTAATTAAATTCATATTTAGAAAAAAAAGAAAGTATATAAGAAACTAAAAAAAAAAATCAGTTTAAGTTAAATACAGGTGTAAGTTAGAAAATAGTTCCCAGATGCGTCATACGCTCACGTTGTCCGTTACTGACAGTTAACATCTTTAACCACCGTTCTTTCTAGCCCTGAAAAATCAAAGCCTCTACTTTTACCTAATGTGCAAGGAGGACATGGCCTTCACCATTCCCAACTATAGACTCGCTTGCTTGTCTACCTTTAATCAAAACTCATCGTATTATTTCCAATTCCACTGCCGGAGACCGACGGCGACACGGCCCATAGAATCGCCGAGATTGCCAGTAATTCGGTGCTCAAGTATAAACCGTAACGGCAACGGAACTCTGAGAACGTGCAAGAACTGCAAAACCCAATTCGACCCTTCTCTCAATCATCCTCGCGCTTGTCGCTTCCATACTGCCCATTTTGGAGGTTTGAACTCTGCTGTGTGAATATAGATGGATGGTATTTGAATTCAATGTCATTTTGATTCAGGAGTTCTTACTTCAAACACAAATTCCAAACGGACATTTAGGTTTTTTTTTTTTTTCGTAAGCTAGGGATTATAAATGCAATCTAAATTGGTTATATTTTGATAATCTTTATAAAAGAGCAGTCATACTGATTTTAGTGAATCTTGTTGCCATTGTCATTCTGCTTCTGTTAATTTGAACCTATGGCTTTTGTGTTGATTCATATTTTACTGATATTGGTTACATCGTTATCCTTGCTTCTACTTATGTCATTTCTCTTCGATCCTTCAAAAAAAAAAAGGTATGAAAGATATGAACTTTTCACAAATCGTGCCAATGGTGGTAGTTATTTTCTGATTAATAAACAGAGACATTTGAGTTTTGATGCCTTCATATAACTGTAGTTTTTCTAATGACGGATGGCTGGAAAGGTAATTTTGATTAATGTGAATTCAGCGCCAACTTGAATAAATATTGAATACAGATTGCAATTTGCTTGGAGGTGTAGTACCCTTGATTGGAAATTCTTTCAAGTTAGGTTTTGGGTTCCTTTTGTTTCAAGATGAGATGTTATGTCAGTCTGGGTGGGGATTTGGGGTTTGGGAAGGTAGCAATGTCACACATGACTTGATCAGTAACAATGGATGGTATTAGGAATGGTCTCTGTAGTGTAGCCATTTGAAGAATAGTAATGAGGATGATGGGAAGTGGAAACTAAGAAGGTGCAGGCAAGCATGACTTAACCATTTTTGAGTTACTGCAAGTTTATGGGGTTCCTCATCTTTGTTTTTGCCCTGCCTTGTTTTAATGCATATGTATGATGTTATTGATGTTTTGACCTCTATTGTAGACCATCAAATGCAGCAAGTACAAAAGGTTGAGCATTTCTAAATTATAGGAGCGAGGAAGATGATAGGTAAATATAGGATTACATGGGAAAAAGGGGTATTCTTAGTGAAATGGAGGAGAACGATACCTCAACTAGATTGGCATTGAGATTGACTTGAGTTAATTGAGATTTGTGCTCCATAATTGAGTATTGGATTTTGACATGGGACAAATTTGTTTTTGAGGTTGTTTCTAGCCTTGCTTACCTATGGACCATGTTTGTTTAAGTTTTTTCCTTGCTCCAACATTTATTTACATTTTTAGGGGAAACAAAGAGGAAGTTCGAGAGTGTTTACAGTGGAGGCACTATGGATACTCCTGACTCTGGCCAAGTTTTTCAATATTGGCATTGCTGTGGCTCTGAAGATCCTTTTGACCCTGGATGTACTGCTGCTCCTCACTCCTCATACGATGACTAATGTAGTTGACTTTTATTCTTTCTGCAACCAATGCACGATTCTGGTTATGGCATGAGATTCTCATTATTACTATTATTTCTGTTTTCCATATGTAAATGCTCAATTGTATTGGATGTTTGCCATAGCCATAGATATTTCAATATTGAATTCGTCCTAAACTTGCAGCCTATTTGAAAAGTTGTATGAACACAAACTTTTTGGCATATGTTTTCATTTTTTTGCATTTGCTCCACGGCTTGATCTTTCCATCTCTCCAGAAAAATCAGATTATCTAAAAAAACTTCCATCTCTCTCCTTTCTAACATACATGACTGATCTGTTGCTTGTCATTCTCTTATGGACAAAACTCATTATTGATATATCATAATTAATTTTATGATATTGTTTTAGAAAATAAAAATTTCAAAATAATTAAATAACAATTTAACAATGTCAAACGATCAGAGAATATTAAAATTTGTTTTCAAGATGAATTTCACATATAAAACAGCTAAGCAATATATTTTTAATACCGCATTTTTTCTGACATTATGAAAAATAAATAAATGGTTTCGATCAGTAATAACCTGCAAAGAATGAAGCCTCCATGGTTGACAAAGACGGTTGGGTGTATCAGTTGCGGATTATTCATTATTTTGGGAAGAGTTATATTACTTCTATGTATTGAAAGGAAGCATTGACTTAAAGAAAACTAGCATATACTTGGGAGCAATGATTTAAATTATTGAATTTTAGATTAAATAAACCAGAAACCTACTCAAAATACTAAACAAAACAAAACACCGCACCGTCCTAACTGCAATTTCTACGCCATAGCCACACTCCAACCAATGACATTTTGACACGTTACACTTTGGATCTAATTTAATGTAAATTAACAAAAATACGCGTTCGAGGACACGTGTCAATAACTCAACAAGGCATCATTTTAAATTCTTGAGATTCATTTCATTCATGTCTATAAGTACCAGAACTAAAACTGCAATTTCTATCAAATTCCGTTCTTTGCGTTTCCAATTCTTGAATTGAAAAATGGAATCAAATTCCATTTTCTCCTCAGCGTCTCCCTCACTTTCAATTCCTTCCTCCAGAAAGCTACATTTACAGAAAATAATGAAAAGGTCGAGCAATAGCATCGCTTTGGCCAGTAGAAGAGATGATTACTCCTACGGAGAGATGCATGTAGATCAAAGCATGATAGTGCTGAGAAAACGCATACATGAAATGAAGATTATTGAGAGAAATTACGAGCCACCAGCAGATTGGATGGATTGGGAGAAGCAATTCTATGGAAGCTATGATGATTTTATATGCAAATTTGTAGGTTTTTTGCAATTGCATTTGATGAATACTAGGCCTTGTTTGGCTCTTGGGTTACTATTTCTCATTTCAATTAGTGTTCCCATTTCTACGCTCACGATTGCCCTGCAATTCTTCGAGGCAGCTGATGGAGTCATCTCAACCTTTCATTTGGGTTAACTTTTTCAAAAAAATTTTCTGTTTACTGTGTAGGGGTTAGATTTTTAACGTCTTTTGCACATAGAAAGAGTGACAGGCTTTTTGTACTCTTCTTTTTCTTTGAATTTTGGAGGACATGATTATTTGGTTTGTCTTCCTTTAACAAGATTCAACACTGTAAATTTGTTAATTGTTGCTTATAAAGCAGAGCAAGTGCAGGTTCAATAATTTTCTTTTTGAGCTTGAAGAAATGCCATTATTTTTTTTTTATTATTGACATATTGTCTCCTATCTCAATATATGTGGTGCTTTAGATTGATAGGATGTGAACATTTTGAAAGTGAAATTTTGAAAATCAAATTTATATATTTAAAATAAAATTTTGAAATAAAATCATGTAGTTTAAATTATATAATTAATGATAAAAAAACTTAAAAATGAGATATTTCACTGTTAATTAAGGTCAGATGTTATTTAATTTAATAGCGTTACTAAAAGCAAAACATTAGGTTGTTTAATTTTTTATAAAAATTTTTTTTATAGAAATAAATATTTAAATTCAAAAATATAAAATTTATTTTTTAATACATAAAAATAATTAGAAGGGTACATAGAACCATCGCATGATTCTTCTAATCATGACTTATAATACTTCCCTTATACTTTTGAATGATTGAAATTAATTGTCATTTTGTTAAGAAGCTCTTTAAAATAATTCCTTCCGAAAAACATTGCTATTAGATTTGTAATATATTTGATCAGCACGTTATTAGTTAAATGTGATCGGATTACTATTTTAACATTTTATAAAAGAAATAACAGTAAAAAATTTCAAATTTAAATTATCTCTCTCATAAAAATTATTATAAATTTAATAAATATTATTTAAAAAGAAGATTATTTCTGCTATACAGTCGATAATATTATTCCAATCAATTAGACTTTTCATGAATAAAAAAGACATTTAAACCTCAATTATATATGAAAATATATATAATTTATGAGTTCTTAAATACTATAAATGCAGGTTGCCAAAAACAGTTCAAAGGTGGCACTAACCGATTTGGTTACTGGCTAGCAGGTAATTGGGACCCATATAGCTCCTAAAAAGACAAACAATTAATCCACTAATTTTAGTTTAATTAAATAAATAATCGTATTTAGTCCTCCTTCAATGTATCCTTTGAAAAGTTTTCATCCTCGTTCTTCCCTCCGTTCTTTTTTCTCCTTTAATTATATCGTCTTTGTCTCTCTCTCTAAATCTAAAACCCTTTTTTTTAAATTAAAAATTACACACGAAATTTCCCTCCTTATTAACACGGTTTTTACACTGATTAATTAATTAAGTTTCTCCATGATTTTTTTATCCTAATTAGACTTATTGAGTCGGTTTAATTTGAAAACTACGGAATTTTAAAATATTCAATTTTATAAAAAGTATTTATTCTTTTTTTCACCAATTGAAGCTTTTAGACTCAATACAATTACATGGATCTAACATGTGATGTTGATTTACAGTGTGTTAATGCACTTTTTTTTCACCAATTGAAAAATACTGTGCGTTACTATTTTTTTCTCCCCGACAAGTTATCGAGACAGTTTGTTTTTATTAATAATTTTAACTTTTTTTTTTCTTTTTCTTTCTTTTCCTTTCTTTCTTTTTTATTTTCCCCTTCTTCTTCTTCTCCATCGAACACAGCACTCTCAACTCACTCTCTCTTTCTCTCTCCCTGTCTCCGGTCACTCCCTCACTGCGCCGACCACTGCCCACCACAACACCACCATCTTCGGTCCTCTCCTTTGCGCAAGGCAGCAGCAGCCCCTCCTTCTCCATTTCCTTTCTTCCTCTCTCTCCTCTCCCTGTCTATGTCTGCCTCTCTAGTGTCGCCAGCCACCTGCAACGTGGCCAACACCGCCACCAACAGTAGCAGCGGTATTGCGACAGCAGCTACACCACCAGCTCGTCCTCGCGCTACCACTACTCCTCCTCCCTCCTCCATTGCGCGACCCAGCTCCAGCAGCTCCTCCTCGCGCGACCATTGCTCCTCCTCCATCGCGTGACCCAGCTTTGGTTCCTCCTCCCTCCTTCGTTTCTGTTGTGCCCTTATTCCAACAGTAGCGGCTCAGCCACTGCAGCACCGCCTGCTCCTCCACAGTAGGCCCAACTCACAGCTCCGACCACAGTCTCCTCCTTTCCCATCAGACGCGATTCAACCTCTGGATCATTAATTTTTGGGACTGTGATTAACTGGGTACTAATTTTAATCCCAAAATATATTTAGTTAATTTTTTAGAATTTTTGATTGATTAATTTTATTATTTATGATTATTTGGTTGAAGTTATATATTGGAGGATTTT
>CANUEX010041289.1:0-25996 GCA_948099535.1 Jatropha multifida | reverse complement strand
AAATATTTTTGTGGTGAATGATATTATTAATACAAGATATAGTAAGTTGATAGAGGAGTTAAATTTGAGGTTAATAGAGAATATTATAATCTATTAAGGGTTATTATATCTTTAGAAAGCTGAGTTATATTGGAAATAAATGGATAGTTATATTTTTGAGGGATTGCTGCTATAGTAGAAATTGAAATTTAAACATAAAAATAAAATAAGTAAATGTATTAAAAGTAACTTTTTAAATTTATTAGTTAAGGTATTTATCGTCTGATTATATCTCCCTTTATTATATGTGTCTTTCTAGATCAATCGAGTTTCTCCACTGTTCCTCAAAGTCAGAACCCAAAGTAGAATTAGAATATTCTACTATCACTGTGAGTAATAATAAATGGTGCACACCATCCTGTATGTATGCATTTCACATGCATACCATATACTCTTTATATTATTTAAAATAATCATAAATCATTTTCTATTTCTATTGTTATATTGATATTCTTCGTCTTTCAAATATAATATTCTAGTTCTAAAATCTCAGTTTTTGACATATAATATTTCGGTTCCATAAATTATACAATTTCCACCATTGATTACATTCATATATTGTATTTATTGTATTGATTATATTGGTGAATAATTGCGATGTGAAATAATGTGTTTTTGTATCTTGGTGAAAATTAGGACGACGTGTGTCACTATGGGTCAGTAGGCCAGGTAGGGGGGATCGGCTTGATAGGGGGGAATCGGCTCGGTAGAGGGGATCGGCTCCCCGTTATATATATATTATTATAATGAAAATTGGCCGGAGGCCAATAGGTGAATTTGTGACTTCACTGACCAATTTTCACATGTTGTGAAAATCTGAATGTGATTTATTTAAAGGTATTGATGTATGACACGTGCTTGTAAAGTATGCTCATTTTATATATATTGTGAAAGTATACTGCTTGAATGTGTAGGTTTACATTATTTATTATTATTCACTAAGTTTAGTAAAACTCATCCCCCATCCATAAATATTTTTCAGGGAATAAAAGTATTGTTGGTATATAAAACTCTGCTTCTTTCTCCGTAGAGAATTAGCGATTGTCTCAAACCTTAAAAATGTTAGTATGAGCTATTTCTTGATTTAAGCTATTTCGAGTATTTTTATTCGGTTCCGCAGTTAGGATGTTTAATTAATATTTGATTATGTAAAAGAAATTATCATGTGATTATAAATAAATTGTGGAGTGCTTTTTTTGAATATTTGGAGACTATATGATAGGAATAGTTTGATCATATTATGACAAATAAATATTTACATGAGAATATATTTTTATTAAATGGATATCGGCCCGAGCTGTGAATAGTATTTAATACTAAGGCCGGATAAAAAATGTTAACTCTGATTAATTTATGAATAATGTCATAATATGGTTACTATTCCCTTAGTCAAATGATAATAGAAATGAATTTTAATAGTTTAGGCTTACTACGGGCTTCAGAGACCTTAAACTTACCTAGGTCCTACTGCCGGTCCGGCTCATGATTTTGGATCGTGGCATCTGTTAAAAAAACCTTATATATACTCGGATTACTGAATCCCCAATAATACGGTCCAGTCCTCCAGTTTTTTTTTTTTTTTTAAAAAAAGAAGAAGTATTAACCAATTCATTAAAGCCGTAAATGTGCCTTACGCCCTTTTAGCAACATTCCGTTGGTCTTCGTGGATTTAGCTTAGAAAGCAAACTAACTAAACTAAGTCTCGTTTAGAATTTAATATTGTGGTTTGAGTTTGTTTAAAAAAAAATTCCTTCTATCCCGTGATAATAAGGTTAATATTTTTACCCAAATTAGTAAAATGTTGTATTATGGTTAAAATTATGTATTTTTTTATAATACCTTCATTTAATCCTAATTTTGGATGTAGAAATTTTAAAAATATTAAATTATCATTTAGAATTTGAAGATAATTGTATTATTTTTTTTATTGAGAAAATATTGGGTACTATTCTAAAATATGTAAATAAAAATAAATAGAGACATTTAATATTGGTGACTGGTTGCACGTTAAATTGTGGATCCAAAAAAGAGAGAAAAATACAATGAAATAAGATTCAAAACTAATGCATTGTAGAAAGATATTTAAAATCTGTCTGTAAGTAGACATTCAATTACATCATCATTCACGCATTCTATTTTATATGACACATCAACCACAATCTATAGCATTGGAGATACTCTAAGCTTATTGTTATGAAATAAAGAAAATAAATTTTTTAATATCAACTATAGTCAATGCCTTGATTGAATTAGTAAAAATAAATTAAATTTTCAAATAAATTTTACCTATAAATTAAGAAAATAATTAATTTTTCCAAATTATAAAACAACTTATACTTTAAATAAAACAATCACTCAAAATATATTTTGGGACGGAGGAAGTATTAATTCAACATTATAACATGTATAGTTCAGACTAAAGATTTCCTTTTTTTTTTCTTTTTCTGTTTTTTTAGCAAGAGAAAAGCTTAATTAATATTTGGAAAGTGATTGATGTCGTAATTGGTAAAATATGATTTAGATATATTTGTCTATAAAGTGGTTGAAACCGCACTCAATTTCCAAGTTATAATTTTAGAATAAATTACATATTAATTAATATATTATGGTTATGTTTTTTTTATTATTTGTCACAGACTAATATTTAACCTAATAATTCTCTTAGGTATGGACGTTAGGATATCGTTTTCAAAGGATTTTAAATCGTTGTAATCACAAGTAAAATGACATGATTTTGTGATTTGATTGTCTTTGCTTTAAGGCTTCCCCTACTTTACATATATGTATTTCCTTAATACTCATGACATGTCATACATATACATATGCTTGGTCAAACCTTTAATTAGCCTATTTCCTAATTTTTTTATTATTATAATAAATTAGCAAACTAGTTCTGACTATCGGGTTTCTGTCATTTATACAAGAAGTGAAAGATTTCGAGTTCAAATTTTATGAAAGACAATACTTTTTATTGATTGGGTGAGCTAAGAGAAAGCTTATCCTAATTGTGTAGCTCGCAATGTTATTTCAGACGATTGAGATGTCTCATGGATTTTACCGATTGATATAACCACCTTATAAATAAAGTTTTTACATGAATAGTTAAGTAGGCAACCTAATATTAATTTGAAGATTAAAGCAATGGAAGGTAGAAGATTATAACTTATAAGAAGATAGAATTTGAAACAAGTCCAGAGGGGATTGAAGGCTACTTCCATTATAACCCCTCCAAAATGGGACCCTCTTTCAAACATCTCCTTCTACTTTATCTCTCCCTCTTGCCTTTCCTAGTTGCATACACACTTACACATGACCTTATACCACAACTAAAGGCAAATGGGCCTACCTTTCTCTTTCTCATTTCCTCTATCACTTTCTATGTGGTCTTCATCAACAGAAAACTACCCTTGTTCCCCATAATTTTTTTGGTCTATTTCTTTTCATATTTGTTTTTGCTTTATCAATTAAATTATTAATTTTCTGGCATTGGATTGTTTAAACACCCATAGTCCCAAAGCACAGTGTATAAGTATCCCTAATGTTTTCTTTTAGGGCTACACCATGTACATGGCTAGCTAGATTGCATTATAATCACACTCCATTTCAATAAATTTTATCAATTATATCTTATTCACTTTGAAATATCAATTAGAGATTAGTGTCATTTTGTTGCTTGATTTTTTTTCCCTAATCCCAGTTGGCAGCCAAGAACAATCATTTGATAAATTTGTGTGCTATATGATTGTTCAACTATTGATCATTCAGTTGGCAACGCAATCTGGGTATATAGAAAGCGCATTAAGATTTGATCTCTATTAAATATATCTGCAGAAAGGAGCAAAGAGTTTTAATTATCACGAAATCTCGAACTGGATTAGATAGTCCTGATAATAGGATTCAAATACCGGTAGTTTACACAAAAAAAATTATTAGTCACTCATCTCAAAAAGTTACTATGTATTGACTCAATGCTCGCTCTTGTTTCATATGACAATTTAAGAATAGTTAATTAAATTAATTTATTAAAATTTCTACATATTACCCTTAAATATAATAAAAAAATGGTATATAAACGATTATTTGGGACTTTCAAAATAGAATAAATTATTTGTATATTAAAATTTCAGAATTAATTATAATAAGACTTTTTTCTACCATCCAATCAATTCAACCGATATTAATTATTCGTGCAAACTATTTTATTAGGGGAAAGTAAAAAAGGTTTTTATACTTTGACTATTATTTTAGGACACCTATAAAAGAAACGGATACAACAATTTTGAGACAGAAATAGAAATATCTCTCATCCTCTAAATAGTAATAAAATAAAATTAAATATATAGATTTATAGTTACCTTGAGTTTTTAATGATGGATTGAATTAAATACGTAAAACTTTGATGAATTTTGAATATTTATAAAATTTACATCATCGTAGTAAATATGAAAATTTTTGAATGTTCATGCATGTTAATTTTGCATTTCTTAAATTTTTGAATTTTAAATTTTAATCTTTGAAAAATATGAAAATAATTTTTTATTTTTTTAACAAAAATTGGATTCAATTGAACCGAAAATTAAATTGAATACAATTGAAATAGTTGAAAACCAATTTAGAGGGATTTTTTTTTTCAAAATTTCCAAAATAAGTGCAGTTAATCCCAAATTTATAAATCGGGATAATAAGATGTAAAATTTGGGCTAAATAAATCCATTAATCCATGAAAAATTGTAAATTGAAATTTAAACATTAAGATGTAGTATGTGCATATATGATATGAAAATATATTGAGACTCGAATCCCATGTTTTATTGTAAAAAAGGAGAAGTCATGAAAATTTGCAAATTGAAAGTGGATCTTAACAAGAAAATTTTTTGTTGCATGTGCATGCACTTTGCCTATGTGGTCCAATAAGATACTACTTTTCTTTTTAATTAAATTTTAAATTAAGATTCAAACTTGGAATCTTATAATTTTACTAAACCAAAATCCTTTGATTAATTCTCATGATGATACTAAAATGATGGAATAAGTCTTTATGACTTTTGTTAATGTTATACTAAACCATAAATAAAATATATTTTTGAATATAGTGATCTAAAAGCGTTTGAATTTAGCAAACAATTTCTATACTGAGACCAACAACAACTACAAATTCTGAAATGAGATTAATAAAATTTATGGATTAATTAAATACGTATTGATGAAAATTTTAATAATAATAATAAATGCATGCATGAAAGTTTTATATTGATATTCAGTTGAATATAGAAATTCACCCATAAAATTTCTTATTTTAATCTTGTGAAATTCTCAATTTTTTGACCTATTAAACACTTCAATTTATAAAATTAGGTCAATTAAATACTTATTATACAATTGAACAATATAAAAATTATTATTTCAAAAGTTATATTAACTAAACATCAAATCAATATTTTGCATATAAAAATTAAAAATCCTAAAAACTATTATTGTTAATATGAAAAGGTGTGTAATAATATCAAAATTTACAAATTTAGATATATGATCGGTCATTTATAAAGTTCAAAATGTCACAGAGTTTAAATTATAAAGTTGAGCGGTGAATTTATATATTTAGCCGTTTTATATGGACACCCTCCATGCATATTACATAATATATTCACACTCTTACAATGGCATGGTAAGAGATTAATGGGGCTTAGGTACACTACTCATTGACATTGAAATGAAATTTCAAAAGCCTATCTAAAATGGATAAATGCAAACAAATAATGGAAGGGAGAGAGAGTTATATAATTAATGGGATAGGTAAGGAGGCATTGAAATATTGCAGCAGATCCGATGTATAGAGAATCCCAGTTCTTGCAGGCCCTCTCTCTTCTGTATTTTTATTAATTAAAGGAAATTAAATTAAAAAAAAGGCATCCATGTCCAAAGAAACCTTTCGACAATATTTGTTGGTTAAGTGATGACCGCGGTGAGGGGGTAAAGGAGGCTCTGATGGCGGTGGAGGTGTCCGGACCTGGAAGATATTACAAAATATAAATTCATTACTTATATTTTTTAGAGAAATATATAAATTCACTTTCATATTTTTCAAATAAAGTATGGCACTCGTCTTATTATGCTCTTAAAATTATAAATTTCGATAATCTTATATAATTTTTCGCACTAATAACAATAATTTTAGAGTTTAATATATGATTAACTATCAAATAAATATTTAATTAATTTTATATTTTTGAACAACAATAATTTTACAAGTTAAATATCTAATAATTATAATTTTCTCAATGGATGACATATTTTTTAATGTTTAGATATAGAAAGAAAATGTTACCAATTGAGTGCACTTAGCAGCCTGATTTGGACTCTGTATGGCAATATAATGAATTTCACTAGCATGTCTACGTGGACTCCATGTTGCAAGCTGATTTGGAGGTCTTTTATGCCACGTCACCTATCATGTATTAAATTTATGTTTGTCCATACGGGATTATCCACGTATACACTTCAACAAAGAAACCACGCTCTTCTATAAACCATGTCCAAAAGTCAAAAGCATACCCTCTAGACTCACAGTAATACAGCACAACCTACTCCACAATCTTTCCTTCTATAGTGCTTTAAGAGTTCTAGAATCCTTTCATATTCTCGTAATGTATGTCTACATCTTCATCTCTCAATACAATACCACCTAATTCTAAATGGTGAAAATCAAGCATATGCACAGACACCTAACCTGTGCATTCCAGTCACAAACCTTTCTTCAGTCATAGGCAATATAATATTTACATATCTATATATATATATATATATATATACTGTAAAAATCAAACTGATTTCTGTTAAATTTAAATTCAGTCACTTAAAAGAAATTATTTAATTAAATTATGTTCGAACTTAAATTCAATTCGTTTATTCAAAGAGCTCAATAAGTAGATTCGAGTTCAATTTGTTAAACTTATTGAATGAAAAATTTTGCTCGCATCGGCCTGACTCATTCAAAATTCTAATAGAGTACGTATTTAAAGTTCCAAGTGCAAAACAAACCTCCATGTATGTGATAAGTTAGCTTTTATGTTTACATCAGATTTTTGTACTTTATATAGAAAGAAAGGAACTCGAAACTCTGTTGGAAACCTAACTATTTACAACTAGTAATAATGTATTGACAAACAACTCAGTTACGTGCATAAACCTTTCCATAACTCGGCTGTGTCATAGCAATACTCACCTAATTCCATATGTCATGTCCTACCTTTTCCACCCCTTACTCATATATCTTGTGGACTGGCGCACACAATAATAAAAATAAATTTGAAATTTTATATTTAAATATTTTTATCAATTTTACTGTAGCTATTAAAAGAACAAATTAAAAATGTGAAAGGATTTCTATACATACATAAATTTCTGGGTTTTTATTATATTTTTCTGATGTGGATGATATAAATGTTGAGGTAGCTAGGAGTGTATTTGAAGCATGGGGAAAGATAAAAGGAATTTGAAATTTATTATAGTCAACAAAAGGAAAAGCAGATATCAGAACTTGGAGATTCAACAATCTCACGTTTGGTACCAATATGTACAGATATTACCTCTCTTCTTTTTATTAATGCTGCTTGACATCTGTATATTTTATTGTATACATATGCATATATATATTTATCCCTAATCCCTAATTTTCTGGATAGAGGATTCGTTTTCCCATGAAAATAATAATAATAATAATAGGGTCTGGGGCAATTTTTTTTTTTTTGTGGAATCCGGAAGTGTAAGCCATTTCAGGTTGTAGAGAGTAAAAAATTTTTTTCCTATAGCAAATGCACTTTCGAAAAAATTCAAAACATAAATTGACATGATCGTGATGATTGATAAATTAATTGACTTAGTGTATTGATTTGCTTCTCTTTTGGTTAATTAATAAGGCTTTTAAGTTTTGATTTATAGTATTCCTCGTAAAATACAAAGACCAGTTAGTGCAACATAATACGATTAAATTAAATTGAAAATTTCACAAATAAATTACGGGATGAGGATAATTTAATTTATTTATGATTATAATATATAATTATAAATGAACCGAATTAAGCCTACCAAAATATTTGAGATTAAGTTGGTAGGATACAATTCGAGTTCGAGGTAAATTTGACCTTTACATCAATATTATTTTCAAATAATAACTCTATTTTACAAAATAATAGCTGATTATTTGACCTTGTATCAAATAAAATAATAGCTATATTTGACATTCATATCTAAAAATACAACTGGACGTTCCATACTAATTTTTTTTAGTGAAAAATATTAAAATTTTTATTTCGAGGGGTGAGATGAAATGACATCGATTTTTTCTCTTTTAATCAGAGATTTCAAGTTCGAGCCATGAGGAAGTATTTTTTCCTAGCGCATATCTAAATTAGTCAAGCTATCCAAATTAATCGAGCCAGTAAATTTCAGACAGCACATGGTTCAAAAACAAATTACTAAATTTTCTTTATAAATAGTAATATGTACAGGAATTTGGTCGGTTAACCTAATTACTCCATACTTTATCAAAATTTGTGCTAAGAGATTGTTTCTTAAGGCACACGACATGCAATCATACAATCATGCAATGGAGAAAAGGTCAAAAATGGGTATAAGATTTACGTGGTTCGATTCTAAAATTTATGTTTCTTTACTGGAAAGCTATTGAAAATTTCGTTATGACGAAAAAAAAATTAATTACAGAGGCATAAAACTCGTTCAACATAATACAATTATATTCCTCTGAACTTTTTTTTAAATGTATTCCTCTGAACTTAATTACATGATTCCTTATTATTATATTACATATGGTATAATCACTTGGGGCTTGTTTATTGTATAATATAAAATAAGCAATATAATTTTAATTTGGAGATTTCATTATTTATTGAGCGAGAAAATTCGAATATAAATCTATTATCAAATTGCACGTTTGTTTACCATTACACTATGTCTTGATGTAGGATTCGAGATTTCATTATTCACAATGATAACCAAAAGGAAAAATAATAATAAGGAAATAATAGCCAGCCAATATGCACTTTGGAAAGGAATCAAAATAGAAAAGTAATAGACTTTTTTCGTTCAAAAAAACTAATTATGCCAATATGTTTTTTTTTTAAATAAATATATGATATTTTGATTTATTTTTAGTGATTTTTCATTTCATATTTTTCTTTTGTTACTATAATTAAATAAAAAAAATGATTTTCCATGAGCTAGAACTTTTATTTCATGCTGAATACCAAACATATACTTATCTCTATTCCTATTATATTTTATTCTATGTTCTATTTTTAATTTCATTTTATTGCGCTTACAAAAAATATGAAAGTAAAAAAAAAATATGCTTACTTCTTGTACGGGTCTAATTTGAAATTCGGATATGTGTGAAAACTAATCGAAAATTATTTATTATATTTTCTAATTTTCATAACTTAATATAATATTTTTTTTATTTTTTAACCAACCATGTATTTTTCACACTTTTCATAATTAGTTTACTTGACATGTCTGCCACATGGGTTGCAACAAATATTTGTATTTCTTCATTCAACAAATCAAAAGGCATCCATATATGATTATCTTAGTACCTCTTTATCCTTATCCACTCCATTATTATTTCATGCAGTGAAAATGAAATTGTCTGTCAATCAACAAGAAAATAACTTATCATATTCTATAATCCTATTCTCCACAGATTTTTAGGAAAACATGAAAAATATGAACATTAAAAGAAATATGGATTGTGGGTTTTTATGCACTATCTAGTTGAAGAGCTACATGCTTTTTTACATTATTATTTGAATAGTTACAGAAAAAATAAGAATTATGTAAAAAATATTGATTAAAAATAATTAAAATTTATTTTCGAAATAAATTTAACAGATTTAATTATATAATTTTTTAAATTATTGTTTTTAGTACTTCATTTGCAAATAGACCGACATTTTTTGAAAAAGAATTCTAACAAGATATGTTGTGGTAGCTCTTAATTACACTAATTGCATTATATATTATCAAATCAATAAGTAGAAGTTATTTTTTAAATAAATTGGCATTATCTTTTTTTTTCCTCTTAAAAAACATTTATATATTTTATTCACAAAATATGTTAATATTATATTAGACATAAGTGAGATTTTCTCTAACAACTTATGCCGTGTAATATTTCTTGTAAGGTTAGGCAATAAGTGGGTCTCACCACAATTGGTACCTTTTTGAGGGCCCAAACAAGCCCAGCTGGCTCTTGAATTTGGGCCTAAAGAGTGGTGTAATGTCATTTGCATCTTTTTGGCAGACAATCAAGTTGAAAAAAATAAAAGAAAAGAAAAAGCTAATGAAAGCAACAGATCATTCGCCGATTTCCACGTTCGGACCCCACAATTTTGTGGACTGTCATTGTCAGTCACCATTAAATTCATCCACTTATCAAGTGTGTCCAAAACTAGCAGCAGCCTTCCCTTTTGTTTTGCTGCTTTTTAGAGTCTTGATATGCGGTAATTTTACCTCCTTTTGCAGCGCTCGCCTATTTTAACAGTTTACAGCTGTTTACTGGTAGTTAATTGTTAGATAATAGATATTAGTAGTTAATTATTTACATAGTAATTTAAAATAAAAATATTTAGTACAAATAACTGTTTCATCAGTTATTTAATATAAAACGACAAAAAAATATATATGAAAGTAACGAATAAGGTAAGACAAACGTCGAGTATAAATGCCATAAAAAATTATAAAACGCTAAACGTTAACGAAGATAACATTTCATGAAATGCTTTCTAAAACTTTAAACGCTATAATTAATTAAGACAGTGTTTTGATCCAATTAAAATATTAAATACTATTTCAAATACCGCTACAAAATGGGCCTTAATTAATTGATATATTATATAATCGGTAAAATTAGTTATTTTGATAACTGTTAGCTATTTTAGCAGCACTTAGCTATTAATTATTTGAATAGTTTTTTATAAAATGCTAAAAACTAAATATTACATGAGTTAATCTTTCACAAAATGCTCTAACTTCTAAAAATTAGTCGAAACGTTATGCTATCGAATTGTCTTTTAGATGACTTTTAACATTTTAATCAATTAAAATGCTAAAAACTAATTAAACAGTTGTTGTCAAACACAATTTTAATTTTATTTCACTTAAAACTACTTAGGAGGGTTAAAAAAATTTAAATTGGTTTAATATGATATTTGAGTGCTCTTTTCTATTAACTTGAAAATTCAGAATTTAAAGGGTGCATTTTCCCATTTCATATTAAAAAGTCATCGCGTTGGAGTAGTGTATATAAGATTTATGCACCTTTCTTCTGGTAATACTTACCTAAATGTAATGAGTTTATGAATCCGTCTTATTACAGTCTCCAGAAATTTATGATAAATATTTTTTATAGTTACATTTGTTGGTATTAGGTATGGTAAAGTTTTAAAATATAATAATAAATATTTCTCCTTCCATTTCCATTTATTTTTTTATAAAAATTAAGAAAGTAATTGAAATACGTTTATTTTTTAAAAATGTAAGGTAAAATATCTAAATTCCCTTTTCAAAATTAAAAGCTCTTTATATAATTAAAATATCTAATAAATATGAATAAAATTGAAAAATATGAAAATACTCTTAAAATCGTAGCCGAACGTATTCTTTATTTTATTTTTTCTCCTTTCAATTATTTTCACGTGGAAATGATGACTATTTGCATCCTGCAAAGGTTGACATAATGTGTACATCTCTAACGACGAGACTACATATATTCATGAATTTCTCCTGAATGTGTATACTCTCTAGCAATTTTATAGTTATTAACTTCTGTCAACTTTAACTATTAAAAGAAAGTTAGGTTGATGAATAGAGCTGGCATTAGAGATGTTTGACAATAGAAAGCAAAACCCAGCCTTACATTGCTTACTCAGAAAGCAAAACCAAGAAAGATTCATGTCCTTTCTCCTTAAAGAGACCCTTCGATGTATCACACCAAACAAAGGGGAAAAAAAGGAAGTCAGCATTATATGTATTTCCTAATATTTGGTGAACAAACCTTTCTTTAATAAGGATGAAAGTTCCTGTTTCCGTCGGCAATTAGAATTTACTTCAATGGAGATTCTAAAAATAATATTCCTAGGTCATGTTTGGTATGATGTAATCAACCATATAATAGAACGAGGATTACAGTACATGACTGATTATATTATTTGGTTAGATTTTTTCTGGACAATGTAATACAATCTTCATTACATAATTTGATAGTCTTCTACAAATAATATTCTCAGTGTAATGAGTTTTTTATATTATCAAGGATATTTTAGTTCAATTTAATAATTGGATGAGAGATTAATCATTTTCAAAATAGAAAGTAATTATATTAAAAGCCCTTTTGAAAATGCTGACTCGACCACTCGATCACGTGGTTACCAAAATAGGGTCTAGTACGCTTTAACCATTAAATCAAACTAACTTGGATCTTAGTGCAATAAGTTGATGTAAGAGAGTACACTCTTAATATTTTATAAAGAAAGATTTAATTTATAAATTAAATAGGGTCTAACGATTTTTTTAAACATAGTATATTATAAGAAAATACCATAATATCAATAAATATTTAAATATTTTTATTTTATAAATTATAAAGAAAATGAATTTTAACAATTTTGTACTTTATTGGCATCAACATAAATTTTTATTTCAAACTAAATATAATAAATAGATAACATCACTAATTAATAAAATAAAAGTAATATACTCATTTTGTGTGTTTGTTATTCTTTTTTGAAATTTTTTAAAATATTTATAAGATTTCTAAATTTATACATTTTAATAATTATTTTTTTCATAATAATTTATACATTTCGATAGTTTTTGGTAAAGGCTCCATTCTTAACTCCCCCAATCTTCAATAGTACGCTTCCCTTTCTCTATATATCCATTTGCACAAGAATATATATATTCTGAGTTTATAAATCTTGAAGCGGCTGAGAGAATGAAATCATTCTTTTGTTTACAAATTTTTTGTCAGTATCCCTTAGCTTATTCATTTTGGAAATTTGGCTTCTTCTTTCTTAAACTCTCTTTACCTTTGTCGCCAAGCCATGCACCAATGCCGGACTTCCAAAAGTACTCTTTTTTTTTTAATAAAGGTCAGTTTTGGTAAAGGAATATGTTTGGAAAGACTAAAATAAACAAAAAATAAAAAAAGGTGAAATTTGATGTTTTAAACCGATTTAAATTTATATAAAATCATTAAAAAGACTCTATTTCACTTTTTATGCTAATTTAATTATTGAACTTATTTTTATTTTTATAAATTAATAATTAATTTAATTTAATATGATTGACGTTTTATTCATTTTAGTTTTACACTAGGAATATTTAAATTGAACTTTTCTGACACTTACGAATATAAATTTAAAATTTATAAAAGTATCATTTCTTGTAATATAATAAATTTATAAACATGCACTGTAATTTTAATTCGTTTAATATGAAAAATGCATAGATTTTATAAGCGATAATCCAGTAATATATTTAAAATGTTCAAATTAATACATATTCATAAACTCAAAATCACCAATCAAGATAAAGAGAGATACAATATACTTCATATATTATTTTTATATACTTTATAATTAATTAAATTTTAATAATTTAGTTAGCTCAATCTCAATTACAATTTTAACAAATGTCTATATAATGATATTTACATTGTAAATACAATGAAAAATTAGATATTAAATTGACTCAAACTGTCAAATATGATTTTTCTTATCATAATAAAATTATAAGTATTAGAGGTTAATTTGATTCAAAATGTCAAATATAATTTTTTTAATCATTTTAAATAACTTCAGGAATTAAATTGGACTAAAATATAAAATTGGACCTTTTTAAATATTTTAAATAAGTTCAATGGCTAAATTGACCTAAAAAGTCAAATCTCATCTTTTTTTATTCTGCTAATCAAGTTCAAGAGACCAAATTGATTTTTATTTTTTTATCTATTTAAGCTTTGTTTTTAAGGTATAGATATTTCTGTTTCGTAATTTTAATAGAAAAGGAATAATCCTAGATAAACTTATTATGGTTTTTCCAATTTTTAATTCAATTTAGGGACTTCACCTTTCTACAAACCCTAAATACTTTAACTTACTATGGGTTTTTTTTCAAATTTTAATTCAATTAAAAAAAAGTTTTCAATTAAAATGAGTGTATTCCTATCATTGGTTGAGGAAAAAAAATAATACTTCATACAATTTATTTTGTTTGCATGATTTGACAAAATAAGCATGTTAAGAATTTAGTTAACAGATATTATTTTGTCATTTTTTACCCTTAACTCATTAAAATATTAATAAAAGTCATTCAGTTAATGAACAATCATAAATGTTAATACGTTAAAAAAAAAATTTTTAGATATACAAACTTAGGGGTGTATTGGATTAAGATTGTGCCAAATTTTAAAAGAATTATTGAGTTTGACGGAATTGAATGATTTTCTAAACTTTTCACGTATTCCACTAGAAATTTATGCAGAGTTTTATGGTATTGGTGGAATTTATTATAGATTTTAATTAACTTTGATAGAATTAAAATGATTTTTTTATATCCAATCAAAATTAATTTTAGAACTTAATTCAATAAAATAAAAAGTGTTGCAGCCCAATGGAAAAATGGAAAATTGAAAAGCAACCAGTAACCAAAAAGTAAAATGTGTCATCTTCTTTTAAATTATTTTTCCTCCATTAAAACCTTATCATTGCCGACAGTGAAAAGCCTGCAATAGCTAGTGTCGGTAACAGTCATCCTGCGCTCTCGTTAACTGCTATATTAAACAGATTTAGTAGTGGGTACTTTATTCATTATTAATAAAAAATGTATTTTAGATAAGTTCAAAATTTAGATAATTAAAGATTTGAGGGTACTCAACCTATTTAAGCGATACTTTCAACAGATTTTGGATGAATATAAGTTTTATATTTTATTGCACTCTTTCTTATGTATTTAGTGTATTAAATAACTATCTTTTTTGTAAACTACTTTTGATATATGATGATCGAGTAGTATTTGATGTTCTTGGTATCCAATTGATTAACATCTTTATTCATATAAATTTAATACATGGAAAAATGATTATTGTTGACATAACAATTTAATATATCATTACTTGCATATAAGTGTATTTTAACTATGACTTTAGCCCTTTTGAGATGTTTGATTTGCTTGCTTAGTTAAAAATTTTCAGCATTTCAAATCTCTCAAGAAAATCTACTATTTTATATTGTGTTATAAAATTTAATTATATTTGTCATGATTAACAACTCAATACTTCGCATAACATAAATGTCATAATATTTTTTGTTCTTTTTTTGTTTCTTCTAATACTCTTTTTAGTGTCTTTTTCAAATAATTTATTTAATTTACTTATATTTTTTAAAATCTTACTTAGGTACCTTAACTGTTATTAAATTATTTGATTTTAGATGATTGATTTTTTTAATTTTGTGTTCTTATTTCCTTTAGATGCTGAGCTAATAGATGATGAGGTCAAAAATCATTGTTTGCAAAAATTAGAAAGAATTTTAAATAGCTACAACAGAACTTTTCAGAATTATCCAACAATGCCAAGACCTATTTACCATTAAGAAGAGGTTGATTTTAGTAACAGATTAATTCTTGATGAATTGCGTTATAATAGAATTTCTTTGTCAAAGGGTCATGAACAACTTTTAAGGAATTTGACTGTTGAACAGAAGTTTGTTTATGATAAAATAATGACAGCAATGAATGAAGACAAAGGTGGATTGTTCTTTTTATATGGTTATGGAGGTACTGGTAAGACTTTTTTTGGAGGACTCTGTCTTCTGGAATAAAATCTAAAAATGACATTGTGTTAACTGTCGCATCAAGCGGTATTGCATCTCTTTTGTTACCAGGAGGTTGAACAGCTCATTCCAGGTTTGCAATTCCTCTAAATGTAAATGAAGAATCAACATATAATATAAAGCAAGGTAATCCTCTAGCCAATTTGATTATTAAAGCAAAGTTAATTATTTGGGATGAGGCACCGATGATACATAGGTTTTGTTTTGAAGCACTTGATCGAACTCTAAGAGACATTTTGAGATTTAAAAGTCCATCTAGTTTAGATCAACCTTTTGGAGGTAAAACAGTGGTTCTTGGAGGTGATTTTCGACAAATTTTGCTTGTCATTGCAAAAGGTAGTAGGCAAGATATTGTCCATGCTACTCTAAATTCTTCGTATCTATGGTCTTACTGTCAAGTTTTGAAGCTGACAAAGAACATGAGGTTGCAAGGGAATCATTCGAACGTAAATTTGGATGAGTTAAAGAATTTTTCCGATTGGATTTTGACAATTGGAGATGGAACAATTGGAACTTCAATTGAGGGCCTTAAAAAAGTTCAAATCCCAAATGATCTTCTCATAAATCATTGTGATGATCCAATATCTGCAATTGTTGAAAACACGTATCCTGATTTCTTTACACATTGCAAGCAGTGATATATTACATTCAGCATAGAGCAATTCTAGCACCTACTCTTGACATGGTGTAACTAGAGTCAATTAATGAATATATGGTTTCGCTCAATAATAGCCTTGAGAAATCATATTTACGTTTTGATTCGGTTTGTATGTCTAATTATGCTTTTGGATCATTAGAACATGTGCATACACCAAAATTTTTGAATAGTATTAAATGTTCTAGAGTTCTAAATCACTCTATCACTTTGAAGGTTGGTGTTCCTATGATGTTATTGAAAAATATAGACCAGTCATTTGAATTGTGTAATGGACAAGGTTGATAATCACAAGACTTGGGAGTCGAGTTATTAAAGCAAAGGCTTTATCAGGAATTTGGTTGGAGAAAAAGTCTTAATTCCAAGAATGACATTGACTCCGTCTGATGCAAGAATACCTTTTAAATTTTAGCGGAGGCAATTTTCTATCGCTATATCATTTGCCATGACTATTAATAAAAGTCAAGACCAATCTTTATCTCATGTTGGATTATTTCTGAAAAAACCTGTGTTTACTCATGGACAAATTTATGTTGCTCTTTCAAGGGTGACAAGTAAAAATAGATTGAAAGTTTTAGTTTATGATGACGAGGGATACATCACAAATGAAGCTATAAATGTAGTCTACAAAGAAGTTTTTCGTAATCTAAGTTAAACAGGTATTTTAATTTTTAGTTTTCAACTATATAAAATTATTTATTATTTTTTGAATGATGCTATTTTTTAATTATGTTATAAATAATGTTTCATCCTTTAATAGTTTTGTATTTTTTCGAAAGGTTCGAAAGGGAAAGTAGTATTACTTCGACGGATATTGCTTACAAGAACATTACTGAGGCAACTCATCATTTAATGCGAGTAATCTGTGTGCATAGTTATACCAACCATGTTTTCTATGAGCTGTTATATTCACTGAAGTATTAATAATTTTATAGAAAATCGTTGTAATATATATTTTTTTTATGAGTTGCAACTATTGATTTATAGGAAAATAGTTGATTTTGACTCATTGTGGTTTATGCGATATTTTTTTGTGCTGACTATTATTGTTTGATGCAGGTTACACCGTGTATACCTTCTGTTATTATATACTTTGGTGAAACGCTTGGCATGATGTTAAGAATCTCTCAATGAGATAACAATTTTGTAATGAATTTTAATGAAATATTTTGTTATATAATTTTATTATTTTTAAATGATGTTATAAAATATTATTTCACTTTTTAATACTGCTCTGAGCATCGTGCGGGTACTAACACTAGTAGATAGTAAATATTTAAACAGTTGTGAATGGGAGTACTTAAGTAGGTATTTAAACGAATTTAAATTGAATATGAACAGTAAAATTTTAAACGGATACCTATAAAGATAGTTTAAAATTTGCGGGTATTCACCTGTTTCTGTTCTATTAAGAGATGTATTAAATTAAGACTCTATTAGATGTTAAAAGATTTTTGAAATGTTTGAGTTAGAGAATGAATTTGTGAATAACTTTTTTATTCATACCTATTATTCCAAAATCCATCAAAATCAATAATTTTGTAGATATTTTTCCAAATCAATAATTTTTTGAATATCATCAAATTTATATGAACTTTTAAAAAGTGATAATTGAATGCTATCAGATTTTTATAATTTTTATAAAAATTTGAATTGAATACCATAAAATTTTAATAGATTTCAAAAAAATTTAATAGTCTTAATCTAATGACACCTCTTTTAGAAATTTTATAAAATATTTTAGAATATTTAGAAAAGGAACAAAGTAAAAATATTTTAAAAGCTCTTCGTCAATTGGTTTGATGCTGGAACCATTTGATACGCTTGGTATAAGCAAGTCTTATTTTAAGCGCTTATCCATTGTCGGATATAGGATTGAGTTTGGGCTTCACATCAGCTGAACTGGCCCTTTTCGAATTTATCTGGGCTTAGAAATTTAAGCCAGATCCTAAATTCTAAGCTCAAACTACTTTTAGCCTTTAGGGTGAGTATCATTTATGCTCGATGAGGTTTAGCAGGGACGGCCTGACCGTCGCTATTCGCTTCCGCCAATCTGGCCAATGTAATTTGGTTCGATCCGATTTATTGGTTTGGCCCTGATTTTTATACAAAGAAAACCGAATAGGTCTAATAACTGTATTATCAAAACGCTGTGTTTTAGTCGATATAAATAAAACATAAAAATTGAAAAGCCAAAAGACTTATTGTCCTGCCTTTTTCTTTCTTCAACCTCTCGTATTACCAGTACCCAATACCCCTTCCTCTCTCGCGTGCTTCTTCTACTCCAAACCTAATTAATACTTTAATACTCATCGCCAAACAACGACGACGACAACATCATCTGAGTTACTATCCCCCGCGACAAGACGACCACGACGTTGATCATTTCTACAGTGGCATTTCTCATCCTTAAGAGATCGCTAAAGACTGAGAGACTGACCGATTAAAGGTTATTTTTAAGATTATGAAGTATTAGCATATTATACATCTTTGCTTGTGGAAATTTATAGTTCGGGTTTTTATTCTTTTCTATTGTTTCGCCTTTTAATTCTCAGCAAACCACGGTCCAAATCCTAAAACCGAACCGAAATATCCCGGTTCGGTTTCACCGAGAAGGAAAGAGTGTGCCGGCTACGCCACCGGTCCACAAATTGTGCAGAGAGGTTTTGGCTAGGGTTTTTGAGTTAAAAAAGAAAGTAGTTGGTGCTTAACCGACATTTAGATATTTCTGTTAACCTTTTCATCTTCACAGGCAACGAGGCAGCCGCGCTAGTTCATTGGCCTCTTTCCTCGGTTACGGTCCTGCAGATTTCTGAATCAAAACATTTCCAAGCTGTTATGGTATGATTATTCTATTCTAATTTTAGACTTACGATTTGATTTTGAAGGCAGTTGTTTAGATTTGATGTTTTATTATTAAAAATGTTAATTCAAGCTTTATTAGCTTGTTTGTTTTTGTGTTTGTTTTGTGTTTCTGCATATGGAGCTCTGTGTTTTGACTAGCTTTTAAAGGATTCTAATATTAGCAAATCCTGATTGAATATGCTCGACTTTATTTAATTACGCTGAGATAATCAAGGATGATGTTCAAAATTCATTGAATTGTTGTTCAAAGGATGACAGTAGATTTGAAATCTAAATTCCCATTTTGTGTTATTATCACTAATCAATTTGCAGAGTTTGTCTCATTTACTCCATAAGAAGTTAGAAAGAATTATATGTTGGGTGCCTATTATGTTGTTCTATCCGGGCATGAGTTCTTGTAATTTTGGATATGTTTCAACAGATACGCATTTTAATATTTTGAGGTTTAATCAGAGTTTTAACTTTTGATAATTTGAGGGTAAAGATATCAATGGCGTGTCACCACACCGTGTGGAATCTCTGCAAGTGTTTTTGGCAATGCATTGAAGACGTTTGATAAATGACTTTGAAAGTAAATTATTATTTCCATTACTAAAGCTCCCTCTATATTTTTCTTCTCTCTTTTTCTGATATATCAAATTGGTAATTAACTATTCCTACCTCTTAATTAGCCTTTTTAGGCTTGAAAAACCTAATACCCTCGGAATTGCATCTCTTTCTTTCTTGGTCAACTTTACTGTCAAAATAACCTAAGAAAAGCTGGTTATTTCTATCTATCTTCCCAGGTCATATTTTTCTATTGTATCAGAGTCTAAGATCTGTAGTTTCCAGTCTAGACAATGGGGAAAACGAAAAAAGGCCCTAAATTTGCGGTGATGAAAAAGATAGTCACATCAAAAGCAATTAAAAAGTAAGCTCTTTGTCTTTTCTTCATATGCACTCACCTATTAACTTGTATCTTGTGTTGATTGTTTTGTTTAATTGTGTATCTAGATACAAAGCAGATGTTTTGAATCCAAAGAAAAAAGGTCTCTCTGAAGACAAGCTCCCTCGAAATGTGTAAGCCTTTCTACTTTATGTTACAGTCGTGGTTTTCTTGTCTAGAGTTTTTTAAGTTAAGAAGTTATGTTAGTTTTTATCTAATTATTCAGTTTTTTTATTCTTTTTCTTTTATTTTGAATTAGGCCACAAGTTTCTTCTGCGCTTTACTTCCAATATAACATAGCATTGGGGCCACCATACAGGGTTTTGGTGGATACCAACTTTATTAATTTTTCCATCCAGAATAAAGTGAGTGGTTAATGCTATCATTTGATTATGCTTCATCCAATCTTGATTTGATTGTAGTACAAAATGCAAAAGCTTGAATGTTGATTATAATAGGAGAGATAACTTAAAAAGTCAAAAAACAGAGATAACTTAAAAAGTCAAAGTGGAATTAATAATTACATATTTTTGTAATTTAGAGCTGATATGTGGCATTACAAAAAAAATGAAAAAAATTGAAAAACTGAATAGTTGTATACTTTTGCATTCACTTGTTCATTCAGTTGTACTTTGAATTGGTTACCCTTTTATTAACCTCTTACAATCTATTGCTCCATTCTGTTGAATTTCCTTTTCCTATTGTTTTCTTTGCAGTTGGATTTAGAGAAGGCAATGATAGACTGTTTGTATGCAAAATGTGAGTTTCTCAGTCTCTGATATCTTTCATGCTCTAAACCTGGCTACTTTTTCTTTATGTTAGTCATGCCTTAAGATGCAATGATAATTGTTCTTCTATTATCTGTTGCAAAATTTTGGTGCTCATGTTAGCATGTATGCTCTCAGTAAGAAGGATACATTGATCATCAGAGTAATTTAAAAAAAAAAAAGAGTAATGAGACCAATCTTTAGGTTCTGCTGTTCCGATTTTGCTAATCTATTCTTCCTCTTGGATGTACAGGTACACCTTGTATCACTGATTGTGTGATGGCTGAGCTTGAGAAGTTAGGTCAGAAATACCGCGTAGCATTGAGGTATGCATCTCCTGCATCTACAACTGATTCAAATTAAATTGGAACATCGTTACTTTTGGTTAGAATTATATTAGAAATTTTAATGCCTTTCCTAATGAAAAGTTCATTTTCTGTGGACGAACATTGATTTCATATTTCTACTTTTCCTTTACCAGGATTGCCAAGGATCCACGTTTTGAGAGACTAACTTGTATTCACAAAGGAACTTATGCTGATGACTGCATTGTTGATAGGGTTACTCATGTAAGTATGGTTATGTGCATCGACTGTACTTAAGAAATCCAGTTCTGAAGAAACCTTTTTTATGTTCGTTAAGAATTTCAGTTTTGTGTTCACCTGGCATGCTTCCACAAAACATCCCCATGGCCCACCCGACATGCTCCCAGCAATGCACCTCTCAACAAAGGGGGTCAAAAAGGGAGAATATTTTTATGTTAATCATAACATCCTAAAGTCTTTGGTAGTGGCATCCATTTCTTCTTTTTAGATTGTGACATTGTTCTTGGTTTGTGAAATTTATTAATTCCATTGATATTACTATGCATTTTGGTTTTATGCTGAGAAAATTTAATGTCTTTAGTGGCTACATTTTTAGTGGTTTCTTTACAGCTATGTTGTTGCTTTTCATGATAACATTTTTGTGTTTGATTGGTTGCTTTTTTATGTGAACAGCATAAATGTTACATTGTTGCTACATGTGATCGAGACTTGAAGCGAAGGATTCGCAAGGTGACCTTCAACAAATAAGACATTCACAGTGCATTGGTAAAGTTGGTTCTGAATTCTGATAGTCCCCTGTTCATGTGCAGATCCCTGGTGTGCCAATTATGTACATCACTCAACACAAATATTCTATTGAACGGCTGCCCGAAGCAACAATGGGTGGAGGTAAGCTTTATGTTATTGTTGTCAGTTTGTACACGCTCTTATAATGGACAGGTTTTAGTTGGCCATTTTTTAGTTAGATGATTGGCAGTTTTTCTGACTCACTTGGGTGTTTTTCTTGAAGCTCCAAGAATTTGAGATATCATATGCAAGAATGGGATATTGCAAGGTTGCGTCACAACCTTGTCTGTTCTTTATACATTATTAGAAGAAAGTTTTCCCCCCCCTTAATATCCTGCTGTCTTTTTTTATGTTTCTGTCCGGTCATAGGAAGGTCCTACTGAAAGTTAAGCGAGTGCCTGTCGTGAGTAAGGCTGTTCCCTTCCATCAAAAGACGCATAAAAATTTGATGGTAGTCAAGATTTAAGACACTTAGCAGCAATATGGCTATCAGTTTGATCAAAGTCAGGATTTTGATGAAATGGTGAAATGATGAAAATTTATCAGAGGTTATAGCTCAATTTTTCTTTTTCTTTTCTTTTCTTTTTTTTTTTTTCATGCGCGAGAGAGATGGATACATTTTGTGATATCATAAATCAATCTGTCTAAAATTGACTCAATTCAGTATATATGATAAGTTGCAGAACAAGGTAATGTTCTTACAAAATTCTTATTATTTTAATGTACAAAATTCATGGGCAAAGTGATGAAATGGTTGCAATTCCGTGCAAAATGAATAACTAAACTAAGGAACAAAATTCAGAAAAGTCATAGATAGTCGTTTATAATGTTCTGTAACAAAATTTTGATCGAGTATGTGAGGGAATTTCAATTTATAGCAAAAGAAATTCCGTTAGGTTTCTGTTTGAATTCTCAGAGATTGGAAGGGAAAAAAAAAAAAGTAAAAAGGGAATTGTTTTCGATTTTACCGTTAGATGTTTCATTTTGTTCTTTAATTTTTATCTAGTAATTGCTTTATAACAATTATTTTGCTTTATTTAGTAATTGCTCCTATTTCTCGATCATCTCTTAGCTGATGAAGTATTTCCCCAAAATCTATAAGAAATTTAAGAAGAAATCTAAATTAGAAACCCTAAATATAGAATCATAATTTAGGATTCCATCTTATTATAAACTAGGCGGTTTCCTACGCGGCTATATAATATTTTTTTTATATGTGAAATATATGTATTAAATAATTTGTTTAAATTAAAGTATCTATATTGTGCTTGAAATGTGTCATTTGAAATTGAAAATTTTTATTATAACTAATGAGTGAATTCTTAATGCAATAAATTTGAAAAAAAAAATGTTAATATAAGATTTATATGTGTCCAAATGAAATAGAGAAAATATATTATTATATAAATATGAAATTCTAATGAAAAAATTAATGAGAACTTATCCGGATAGAGTAATAACTTAAAGCATATAAATGCATATATAAATATATTGAGACTATTACTTTATTCATTGCAATTCATATCCGATATATCTTTTAGTAATACATTTTTTATTCATATTTATATTTATTTGTTTTGATTTGTAAAATAAGTAAAAAAAATAAGAGTGTTTATACTCAAAGGATTTATCAATGTTTGAAAATAATCATGTAGGTAGTCTCAAATAGCTCTAAGAAAAAAAGAAGAGTCAAGAAACTCATTTGAATTATCTAAATTTTTATTTTGAAACTTCTAATGAACTTACTAACAATACTTAATACTTTCTCAGCCAATCAATAAATGTTATTGAAAGATGGTTATGCAAATTTAAAATATAAATTATAAAATATTGATAGGATGTAATCCTTAATAAAACTTGGAAAGAATTAATAAGAAAAATATTAAAAATTATTATATTTAAAACTCTCATAAAAAAACATAAATTAGAGAGAGAATTTTTAATGAGAAACATATTTTTTCTTTAAAAATTTACAACTTTTTTCTCAAATTAGTTGAATACAAATACTCAAATATCAGAGATTATCTATCTTCAAACAGAGTATCATGTCAACTTCAAAAAAAAAATCATGATTCTCATTTATCATTTTGTTGTAATTTCATTCCTGTTTATTTATATTAAGTTCACCTTGAATTTTAACCTTTCGTCGCGCTTTAATCCAATTTAACATCCATACTAATTTCATTTTCAATTTTGACACTTTTTTTATAATGACACTCTAAATTATAATTAAGACTTAAATTGTAAATAAAAAATAGATTGACTATTGATCTTAAGTTTGGATTAATTTAATTGTATGAGTGAAGAAGTTTGCGTTAATAGCAATGATAATTTCTATCATTATTTTTAATACTTTTAAATTATTTTTTTATTGATAATAAATAATATTTAAAAATTAATTTTTTATAGATGAGTACTTTTTTAAAAAAAATTAGAATATAATTATATTTTATATTATATTTTGATAAAAAAACATTACAGTTTCTAATAATTTATGAATTAAATAAATTGATATTTATCTAGATTTTATAATTATTTTAAAATCTATATATATATATATATATATAATTTTGAAATCAAAAAGAATTTTACAAAGTTGATGTGGAACTCATATATTTGAGTATTGCATTATAAATTTTTAATAATTTTTCAACATTTCTATTTTTATATCTATATATACCTATATCTAAAACTTTAAAATTTTTGAATTATAGAATTTAAAACTTTAAAATTTTTGAAGTTTTGAATTTAAAACTTTAAAAACTTTTGAATTTTTTTCTTATCAATGTATCTATATATACCTTTTTCAATGATTATTTTTCACAATAGTTTTCTTCTTATCTTTTATCATTTCTTTCAATTTTATAAATATTTTTTGATATATGCGTTAATGTTGTTTTTCAGATTTTATTTTATTTATTTTGCTTCTAGGTAGGAGGTTAAAGAGAAATCTAAACATTAAATTTAATAAATAGATTTAAAATAACAAAGGAAGCTAATAAGATAATATCTAATAAATTAAAAAAATAAATATATTTAATAAATTAAAAAATGAGATAATTTATATTCTTATTATTTTAATTTAAATTTTTCATTATCTAAATATTAGAAAATTATATATAATGATCATATTTTCAAATTAATATTCATTTACGATAATTATTTATATTTATATATTTAATTTTGAAACTTTTTATTAGATCATTTAAGTATTTTTTAAATTTAAAAATTAGTGCTTATTTAAAATAATTATCTATATACATATTTGATTTTTTTTCTTAAGCTCTAGATTCGACTATTTAATTTTTTTTTCATCTATTTACAATAGTTTTATATTTTTATATATGTATATTTTTATTATTATGTTTATGTTTATTTGCAAAAATTCTATATATATCTATATATAATGTGGTTACTCTATTTTTTATATAAATATTTATTTTATATGTATAAGAAATTTTTTTAATATAATGTACGATAATAAAATAATAAAACAATCCGCGTTAGCGCAGACTTTTATCTAGTTTATATTAAAATCAAACTATAATAATAATTTGTCACGATCCAAAACCGTGGGCCGGACTGGCACTAGGACCTAGGTAAGCTTAAGGCACCCGAGGCCCGTAGTAAGCCTAAACTTTCAAAATCCATCCCTATTATCATTTGACTATCGGAATAGTAATCCCATATTATGATATTTTCATAAAACAATCAGAGTTAATAAT
>CANUEX010041283.1:0-11151 GCA_948099535.1 Jatropha multifida | reverse complement strand
GTTTTTAGCACAAAGATTAAATGGTTATTATTAAAGGTTTTTATATAATTAAATTATTCGGATGATAATTTGAGTATTTGGTGAAATAAGTGTTATTATTATATGAAATATTAGGTTTAAGGTAATTCCGGTTGAAAATAAATATTTGGTAAAATTGCTAATGAATTATTATTATTATTGGTGGTGTTAAATTATTATTTGTAATATAAATATATTTTGTGGTGAAATAAATGGAATTGATATCTAGATTAGATACAAAATAAGTGAGTAAATTAATTACTGGTAAATAGTAAGGTTATATAGTGAATTAATAGAAATTTAGTCAGAAAAATAAAATAAACAGATAAGTTTATTAAAATAATATTCTTAATTAAGAGAGTCATTATCTGATTATATTTTCCTTATTATACGTGTTTCTTAGATCGACCAAGTTGCTCTACTGCTCCCCCAAATCAGAACCCAGGACAGACCTGAATATTATTCTGCGGTCACTGTGAGTAATAATAAATAGTACACACCATCCTGCATACATGCATTTCATATGCATATCATATATTCTTTATATTATTTAAATAATCATGAATCATTTCTTATTTCTATTTCTATATTGATATCCTTCATTTTTCAAATATAATATTCCAGTTCTATAATCGTAGTCTTTAATATATAATATTTCGGTTCTATAAATTTATACAATTTTTGCCCTTGATTACATTCATATGTTGCATTTATTGTATTAAATATAATTGTGAATAATTGCGATGTGAAATTATATGCTTTTGTATCTCGGTGAAAATTGGGACGACATGTGTCACTATAGGTCAGTGGGCTAGGTATGGGGGATCGACTCCCTGTTATATATATATTATTATAATGAAAATTGACCGGGGGCCAATAGGTGGATTTGTGACTTCACTAACTAATTTTCACATGTTGTGAATATTTAAATATAGTTTGTTTGAAGATGCTGATGTATGACACGTGCCTGTGAAGTATGCCCATTTATTATATTGTGAAAGCATACTGCTTGAATGTATTGGTTTGCATTATTTATTATTATTCACTGAATTTAGTGAAACTCACCCCCCTTCCATAAATATTTTTCAGGAAATAAAATTGGTTTATAAGACTCTGCTTCCTTCTCCGCAGAGATTCGAACTTGTTAGTATGAATTATCTGTTAATATTTGTGATTTTCAGCACATTTTATTTAACTCCGCAGTTAAGATGTTTAATTAATATTTGGTTATGTAAAAGAAATTATTATGTGATTATAAATAAATTGTAGAGCTTTCTTTTTGAATATTTGGAAACTATATGATAAGAATAGTTTAATCATATTATGACAAATAAATATTGACATGAAAATATATTTTTATTAAACGGATATGAGCCCGAGCTGTGAACAGTATTTAATACTAAGGCTGGGTCAGAAATGTTAACTCTGATTATATTATGAATAATGTCATAATATGGGCTTACTATTCCGTCAGTCAAATGATAATAGAAATGGATTTTTATAGTTTAGGCTTACTACGGGCCTCAGAGGCTTTAAGCTTATCTAGGTCCTAGTACCGATCCGACCCCCAGTTTTGGGTCGTGACATTATGTCCCTACTTTGAATCTCATACTATTGAAGTTCGAACTAACTATCTCTTAACGGAAGTACTACACCAACAAAACAACTCATAAAGGCTCACTAAATGGACAGTCAAATTGGGAGCATTTGACGTACACTATGTGCTAAGAATGAATGTTAAAGCCTAAGAACTTAGTCGATTTCATAGTTAAACTAACACCACCAATAAGAAACTATAATAGGGTTTCAACCTAGAAAAGTGAGGATAGATGACACAACTCAGAAGGAGCAATGCAACCAAACTCTCCCTCAACATCACTAATGATGTAGTAGAATATGAAGCACTTATACTACCCTTAAAACTTTTTCAAGAAAATTCGAGCACAGATATCACAATTGATTCAAACTCTTAGTAAGCAGTAAACCAATTATAAGAAAACTTTCTAGTCAAAAACCCAAACTTGAAAAAATATGGATCAACAATTTCGCAGTTCATAACATTCCTAAAATCAAAGGGAGAAAATTGAAATAATTTAGATCTTTAAAAAACATAATTCCTAAGTAGATAACTTAGCCAAAAAAAAAAGCACATCAGATGAATAGCATTAAAATCAACTCATCTTTGTTATGACATTCACAACTCTAACTACATCCTGTCAACACCTCTCCCTACTAATAGAGATTTACCAGATCATTTAGAAAATATATTGTTTATAGATTGGACGAAAAAAATAAGAAAATAAAATGGAAATATTAACTGTGACATCCCGACCCGGCAAAGTGATCCTAAAAGGGCGGATAGAGCAAGGCTCCTGGCAAGCTTCTAGGATGGCAGACTAGTTAGGGTAGTGGAATGCGGGGCACAGGAACGAATCGGATCATATATCGAAAAGGGGATAATTAATCATCAGAGGCGTCTTTTGGTGAAATGGCTGAAGAGTTGGAAGAACTCCAGGATTAAACGTGCTCGTTTGACAGAAATCTCAAGATAGGTGACCTCTTAGGATGTTCTCATTTTACCTGCGGGACAAAATCGTGTGGGTCTTACCGATCTTGTGTGGAGGAGCCGACTTGATTCAAAACAGACAATTCCTCTGATTGTTAGAGTCAAGGCATTACATTAACTTTTTTTGCAAAGTGTAAGTGCGACTGTACGATAGATTGAAATAAATTACTATCTTCATTTTAGAGAAAATAAAATTGATCGGTGTTGGCTTAAACTCAAGTTAGAAATAGGTTTTGATGTAGTATTTATTTAGGCAAAGACCGTGCATTGCACGAGTTATTTTTTATTGTGTATTATACTTTTAGTTTTTAATTTAATTTATAATTTATAAATTATTTAGTAAATTTAGAAAATTAAAAATGGTGACTTTAACAAAATGTAAGTTCATATGTATATATATGCATAAAATTTCACTTTATGAAAAGATAAAATATCTTAATTATTTCAATCATAAAATAAAAGATTAAGTAAAAAATATTTCAAAAATTAAGATATGGATAGATAATTATTTTGAATAAATAATAAATTCTTTTAAATAAAATTATTGATGACTTGTAATTGATTTTTAATAATGTAGATAATAAAATTAAAATTTTAAATTATTAGGCATTTAATTTCAACTAGATTAAATAAACTCTTCACATATAAATACAAGTTAAACTCATTTTATAAAATGAATCTAAAAAATCTGATGGAGATTTAAAATTGTAATATTATTTAAAATTTTATTCAATTATTTTATTTGATCTAAGTTTAAAATTATTTTATTTAGTAATAAAAGTTAAAATTTTTAACTTATAATACTGAATGATATGATTAAATATTCATTAATCAGTTATAGGTCTTGAACTTACTTCTTACTAACACATTTAATTAAGAGTATGTTATGACGTCACATAAGAGTTCAAACTAATTCATTTAATTTAAATTTGAATAATTAATTGATATAATTAGTTTTATATAAATAAAATGTTTTAACATCACAACATTATAAAATTAAAACAATGATAAATAATTCATATAAAAATAATTTAAAATTAAAATTATTGTTTAACAACATAATCATGGAGTTAAAAACTTTTCCAAATCCAAATTGTAATTTCTAATGGTACCTGCTTGGTGCTTGACTAAGCTGGCTCTTGCAGCACTACACGTTGCCCATGAAATATGACTCTTGTGATCATAAGAGAAGTGAGGAAAAATGAGCTTTTACAAAGATAAAGATGAGTAAATTATAAGAAAAATCACTTAAATATTGATCATTAGAGATAAAATATTATTAGAAATATGACTAGGTTATTAGAAATAAAGATTAAGACAAACTTTATAATTTAAATAATTTAATATATAATAGAATTTATTTATTTTTTTAAAAAAAGATATTTATGTAAAGAAAAAAAAGAGAAAAAGCCTAAAAAATTTCTAAAAAAAATAGAAAAGCTCGAAAATTTTTAAAAAAAGAAAAATAGATACGTTGGTATTTTAAAACTGCTTTTTGCCTTAGGATTCTCTCTCTGTATATATGTAAAATATTTAATATTTTGATTAATTAAAACACTTTAAGAGTATAATATTTATACAAGTATCTAGAAGTTAAAGGAAATAGACCGCTTAATATTATTAAAAAACAATTAACTAACAATCAGAATACTTTGGTGGAATCGACCAAACCAATTAAATTAAACCGGTTTGATTCAATTTGAATTTTAAAATACTCCATTTAGTTTTAATTTTTTTTTTACTCCATTGCGGTTTTATGTTGCCAGAAAAAAAAAAAGGTTGAAAATCGCCCAAAAATGGCCAAGTCAACTTGTCTAAAATATAAGGATCTTAACCTGATTTCCGCATACGACGTGAAACAAACTTTGCCATTTCCATTGTTGGTGATCAAAGTTAGTTCTCTGTGCTATTTCCAAAAGGGAAAAGGTAATATGCCTTCTGATTTCTCTTTTATTAATTACGCTACTCTTAAGCCAAAACAAGTTAATATTACCGTATTGTTGAAGGATGATATATGTCTAGCGTCATTTACTTGAATCACTTTTACACCAATTTGTATTGTTGTTCTTATCTTTGGATTGGATTAGAGGCCTTACAGTAGTACGTACCCTCTTTCATATCAAGCATAGAAGCTAAAGTAGCTAAAGCGTCGGCAATAGAGAGGAAAGTTTTTCGAAAGTTCTTTGATAGACAAGCAAGTCCTTTTCTTTTTCGTTTATAAGATAAAGTTGGCTTCAATGTCCCCAGTTAGTAGGCGAGCCCTAAAAGCGCGCTGAGTGGCCTATCAAGCCAAAAAAACATATAGGAGAATTCACAAAAACCAATCAAAATGACAATATGAAGTTGAAATCTCACTTCAATGTTGTCTTACTTGCATTGCTTCATTAACAATGGAATATCTTTTTGATTGACTAGCCATGCCAGTGAAACACATGTATTACTAATTTTCTTGTATTATTACGATACTGATACTAATTCTCTTGTGGTCTTACAGGAATAGTATAGTGAATATGGAATTAGAAAGGGTTCCAGAAGAAGAAGTAGGGTTTAAGGAGAAGGTATGGAGAGAAAACAAGAAGATGTGGATAGTAGCTGGTCCTGCCATTTTCACCAGATTTTCTACATTTGGTATTAATATCATAAGTCAAGCCTTTATTGGCCACATTGGCTCTACTGAACTGGCTGCTTATTCCCTTCTCTTCACTGTTTTTTTGAGATTTGCTAATGGCATTCTAGTATGTACATGTCCATCTTCACCGCTACTTTATTTTTTTTTTTATTTTAATTCGCCCTAAGCTGCTGGTCTGATGGTGATGTGCCTGAAAAATTATAATGGTTCATATATATATCTAAAAGAATTTGTTGTATTATTGAATGTGCAGCTGGGCATGGCTAGTGCACTAGAAACTCTCTGTGGGCAATCCTATGGAGCCAAAAAATATCACATGCTAGGAATATATCTTCAAAGGTCGTGGATTGTATTAGTAACGAGTGCAATCTTGCTTCTTCCAATGTTTGTCTTGGCAGCTCCAATACTAAGAGGTCAAGGGCAAGACCCAAATATTGCAAAAGTAGCACAACATATTTCTCTTTGGCTAATACCAGTCATGTTCTCCTCCATTGTATCCTGCACTTGCCAAATGTTTCTGCAAGCACAAAGCAAGAACATGATTATTACATACCTAGCAGCCTTTTCGCTTGGGCTCCATATCCTTCTTTCATGGCTATTAACTGTTAAGTACAAGTTTGGTATTCCAGGGGCAATGGCATCCACAATTTTAGCTTATTGGATACCAAATTTAGGGCAGCTTTTGTATGTTACTTGTGGAGGTTGTAGCAAAACATGGAAAGGTTTCTCTGTTTTAGCTTTCAGAGATCTTTGCCCTGTTATCAAGCTTTCTTTGTCTTCTGGTGCTATGCTTTGGTAGGGTTTTAGGAAACTTTTAGTCATTTAAATAATTTAATTGATTAAAAAGATTAACATGGTTTAATTTTTTTTCGACAGTCTTGAGGTTTGGGATAACACTGTTCTGATTCTTTAATTGGACGTACGCAAAATGCTGAGGTCTCTATCGATGCTCTTTCTATATGGTAATAATTCTTTATTTAATTTTAAGAATTGAAAATGTTGCTCTTTTCTTTATATATATAGTGTTTGGATTAAGTTGATGTGGAATGATTTATACCAGCATAATCTTAACAATCTTGAGGATTAGATTTCAGCATAACAGCAAATATACTCTTCTTTTAAGTTCCACTTTTCTTTTCAAATTAATTTTTCTTATTCTTGATCTTCTTTGCAGCCTCAACATCAATGGATGGGAAATGATGATATCCCTTGGTTTCTTGGCTGCTGCAAGGTTCTATGTATAATAATCATACTACCATTAATTTAATTAACAAATTTTTCTTCTGGACATACTAATACTGATATTATTTTGACTGGTAATTTTAAATATATACCTAGTGTTCGGGTGTCCAATGAGCTTGGAAGAGGGACTTCAAATGCTGCAAAGTTCTCAATAGTGATGATAGTTGCTACATCATGTATCCTTGGCTTTGTTCTATTTGTTGTATTCCTGCTCTTAAGAGGAAAGCTAGCTTACATATTCACTAAAAGTCCTCAGGTCGCCGATGCAGTTGCTAGTCTTTCGCCTCTTTTGGCTTTCTCTATTCTTGTGAATAGCATACAACCAGTTCTCTCTGGTAATTTATTTTTGAATTTTACATGGTTTTCTTTTTCTTTGAATTAGAAAATAAAGACAATACATATTGTTTTGCAGGAGTTGCTGTTGGAGCTGGACGGCAGAAAACAGTAGCATATGTTAACATTGCCTGTTACTACTTGATTGGAATTCCAGTTGGAGCTGTTCTTGGGTATATTATGAATTTGCAAGTGAATGTGAGTTTATATTTTCTTGCTTTCTTCTTCTTCTTCTTCTTTTTCTTCTTATCATTGATGTTTCTAATAGATGAAGTAACTGTTTTTCTAGTTTAAGTGTCAGCAAAAGTTTGTCTTGCACTTTGCAGGGTGTCTGGGTTGGAATGTTGTTTGGCACACTAACTCAAACCATTGCTCTAATCATAATCACCTGTAAGACTGACCGGGAAAAACAGGTATTATAGGTTGCCTACTTGTCTCTAATGGACATTATTTGTATTTTGATCAGTGGAAATTGATGTAAAATCTTATAATGCATTAATTTCTTATGCAGGTATCCCTTGCTCGTAACCGCATTAATAAGTGGTATGTTGCAGATTCTGATCAGAACACACAAGATTTCTGATACTTATATGTATCTAATAAAAGAGCAAAATACCTACAAAATAATAGACATTATTATTTTCTTATAACAAGCCATAAAAGAAGAGCCATAGACATCCTATCCATGGCAATGAAAGTCAAGAAATATTGAGTTTTCCACAATCAAAATCAGATCTCTTCAAAAACAAACCAGCAAGATATTTAACCATAATTCTGTCTCTCAAGAAGTTCAATATTTTCCCATTACTCTGTTGTATAAACCCAACTAAATAAGATGTGGCTATGAGCTGAAAGCTTCTCCACCTCCTTTCTTGTGCATATTTTTTCAACCCAATTTCAATCCTCTTATATTCTTCTTTTTCTTTCTCTTCACTTTCTACATTCACTTGTTTCCTTAATGCCTCACCAAGGCATCTAGCCAAGACAACTCCATCTTCTAAAGCAGAACAACCACCTTGACCGATATCCGGAGTCATAGGATGGAGAGCATCTCCAGCTACACAAACATTGCCTTTGTTTATATTTCCCCATAACAATTCCCATGCATGTCTATATCTTAATGGAGAAGATGATAAATCATCTAAATTTGTGGCTTCTACTACGGCCCTGAAGTCATCACTAGCTGCATTTTCAAGTTTGCTTAGAATAAATTGCTTCATTTTTGCAGCGTTGTCATCTTCACTTTTGTCTACAAGAAACAATGAATGAGAATTTGCATAATTTAGCAAAAGTTTCATATTAGTGAAAAGATAATTGACTAATTGAAGGAATTACAATCCAAATTCTCATATTTTAAAATGTTACCGTTGTATGTTTTTTAGATTTTAAAATGCATCATCAATTCATCATTACCTGAGTTAGAGGATGTCCATGTAAAAAACCAATATATAGTTGTATCATCACAAGGGAGGAGACCTGATCGAAATCCGTTACCAAAAAACTGCAAGAACTTGGGACCATACCCATGGCCTCCCTTAACATTTGCATAGCCCCTTATAGCTGACCGCCCCGCAAAAGCTGGCTTTTTTAGTCCTAGCCAGTTTGCCACCACTGAATTGACCCCATCACATCCAATCAGTACCTTTACAAATTCACAGACACCATTAGATTTTGAAAATATTATCAGTAACTGATATTATCATGAACTTGCTGAATATTAGTACCTTGGTTTTGATAATAGTGCCATCAATAAGATGGAGGAGCTTAAAATAGCCTGATTCCTCAATAGAAACCACTTTGGATGAGAACTTTATGGTATCATTTGGGAGTTGTTGTGCAAGGGTTTCTAGCAGCATTTTCCTTTTCATACACCGAACTTCATGGTCTCCACTGCACATTACAGCATCCAATTTAGCTGACAATTAAGTCTGTTTGGGATTTAATTTTAACTGACACTAAAACTTCTATACTTACTGCTTCCCTTTGGCTTTAAAGGAAAATTCTTGACCCCTTTGGCCTGTGATTATAGAGGTGGGAACTAGTCTGCAGTCATATATTAGTTTCATGCAAATAAACATTTACATATGATATTACTAATTGGGAAATCTAGAAATACCAGAAGAGAAGGTGGTTCAAATTCATTAATGGTAATTACCCTTCAATCTCCACATGTTTTTTCCTGAGAGAATCACCAACGCCAATAGCATCTAATGCTTTCCAAGCATTTGTCCATGTTGTGAATGCAAATCCAGTCACCCTCAAATTAGCTGATGACTCCAACACTATGCTTTCAATTCCAAGTCTATTACAAGCATTCAAGTGTACATTGGTAAGGTAGTACAATGTTTGACGTGTCGTCTTGTGCGTAGAACAAAAGGTTAAGAATTCAAATTTAGTTGAAACTTCGGATGCATACCTGTGAAGCCCCAGAGAAGTGGCAAGCCCAGCTATTCCAGCTCCTACAATCACCACATCTTTAGCTATTTCCATGATATTTTTTGCTAATCCAATACTGAAAATGGTTCTTACTATAGATATATAGGATTTGCTCGTTGTTTGTTACTTTTATGAAAATTTGAGGTACAAACACTCGCATATATATACATGGCCATAAAAGAACAATATATTGGGATCTTTGCCTCTGTACAGGAGATGATGACGAAAGGAATGACAACAATCAGACGAATGATCAGAGCAAATACGTCATGGCTGTACACGATTTTGGAAACATGTGAATGATAAGAACGTTAAAATATTATTACCGTCATGTAATCAAAATTGAAATAAAATAAATTTAATATTCCAATTTCAGTTATTATAAGTTATACTATATATGTATTCAAAGTGTTAAAAATTTGCTACAAAATAAATAAAAAAGAAAAACATGTTATTACCTTTAAAAATAAAATGAAATTCTCATAAAAATACTATAATGATAAATGCATGTATTGTATAGGTTGAGATTTAAATCCTCTTCTCCTACCAAGAAAATCAATTGGATACACGTTCAGCGGGAAGAATGATTGGAGCAAGCACGTCATGGGTCCTTGCCATGGGTTTTGTGGCTTTGTTGTTATTTGAGGCCATTTCATAAAATATAATTCTAATTTTATAATCTACGATATGCAATGGAGAATTGAAAGCGAAATGAACAATTTCACTCCTTGTACTTTTTAAATAAAAAAATTTATGTCACTTTCAATTTTGTAGAAGATTTATTATATTATATTACACTATTTAAATTTATTTTATTAAATACTTCAATTTATAAAATTAAATCAATTAAATATTTATTAAAAAATTAAAATTTATAAAATTATTATTGCAAAAGTCATATTAACTATATATCAAATAAATATTTTGTCGATAAAAGTCAAAAATTTCAAAAAATTATTGATATTAATGTTAAAAAGTGTGTAATATTATTAAAATTTACAAATTTAAGTGCATAATAAATCATTCACAGAATTTAAAATGTCACAAAATTAAAATTACAAAATTTAAGGATTAATTTATATATTCAGCAAAAAGAAAACTAACTAAATACAGCTTCAACGAGACGAATGATTTGAGCAAATACGTCATGGGTCGGTCCTTTGCGATGGCTTTTGTGTTTTTGTTGTTAATGTATGCAATTTTATAAAATATTACTTTTTTTTTTTCATGTTCACTTTACTTATTATATAATTATTTTTATACTCGTTTAATTTATTATTTATGTAATATTAAATTATAAATTCATATTTACATCAAAATAAATGCAATAATTAATTTATACTATACTTTATACATACAATGATTTGTTTTTAACATATCTTATAATGTAACAATTAATTTAAAAAAATAATAATTTTGCTTCTCCTTTTAATAAAAAAAAATTTTAACATTAATTAATTATATAAAATAATTAAAAATTGTCATCGACCATATTACAAAATATTTTATAATTTGATGATACTATGTCATTAATTTAATAAATCAAGATTTTTCCTGTATTATCACAATATAAAATATAAATTTAATCTTTCCATCAATTATTTTTATTATATGAATTTAAATTAAAATTTTGTCAATAAAGTGTAAATTTTAAATTTCATGTCGTTGCACAGAATGCAAAAATAAATTGTTTAAAATTATCAACTCTATATAGAGTGGAAGATTCTTTCTCAAGTTTATAAACATATATAAATGAGATTAAATTAAAAAATTTTAAAGTCTTTTATTGAGATAACCCATTAATTTATTTTTAAAAAAAATTTTTATTTAAAATTTAATTGTAAATTTTCACCAATGAGAATTGGCCAAAAATAATATTTTATGCCGCGAACCGAATCGAAAACCGAATTTAAATAGTCTAACTCAG
>CANUEX010041251.1:0-31614 GCA_948099535.1 Jatropha multifida | reverse complement strand
GGTTCGGCCACTCTTAGTTTAATGGGAAGGAATTGTTTCCCTTCCTTTTCAAGCATTTCATCAAGCTTAGGAATCATGAAAAATCAAGTGAAAGCAATCAAATAACCATTTCCCCCAACATAATTCACAAATCACCAAATTCACTCAAAACCTAAGAATTGAAAATTTAAGGAAATTAAAAGAGAAATGAAAGTATTATTGCACTAACCTCTTATTCAAGCTTAAACAAGCTTAAAACCTCTACTCTTTGGCCTTCCCCTTGCCTTTAGTGGAGGGTTCCCCAACTTCTTCAAAGTAGGAGAAATACCCATTAAAATCAAAATTTAACATAGGAAATGAAATGAGCATGATTTAATGCATCAATTATACATTCTAACCATGAATTCTACTTATTAATTAATAAAGCTAAAAAATCACAACTTACCTTCTTTAATGGCAACTCCAAATTCCTAGCTTAGGAACTCCAAATTTCAACTTTTACTACTTAATCCGTAAGAATTAATTACCATTCTATTATTTAATTAGGTAGTTTAGTGGTAATTGGAGATAGAAAAATGAAAGAAATGGAGGAAGAAGAGAAAGAGAGAAATGGCGTGGAAATGAGAGGAAGAAGAAGATGAAGATGTGGGTGTTACTTGGTCAGTGGTAGATTTTAGGTGGAAAAGTCAAACTTGACTTCCTAATTTTGTGCCAAATGAATGGCTAAGATCAAGTCCTAAGTAATCTCATCCAATAGCTCTAAATATTCCTCAAATAATTATCTTTCAAATATTATTTAATTCCACAAATTAATTAAATTAACTCCACAAAAATAATTCCTCAATTATTCCTTAATATACCACACTAAAAATAATATTCATTAATTGCTGCCATTCTCCAAAAATATTAATGAAATATTTTCTACCCACCTAAATCATGCAAACATGCTCCAAAAATATTAAATAAGATATTAGACACACATAGTAATTTTTCTGGACCGAAATAATACCAAGTCTCGGACCGATGGTACTATTCACAGACCGGTAAATCACTATTACCGACACTAAAAAATCAGACTGTTGCAAGTATAATGAGATTGAATAGCTCTACCTAGCTCTAGCATGGGTTTGCATCAAGCTCCAACAATACCTTTGCTCTTACACAACTCATGTCATTGCTTTTCAACCACCATCATCACCACCTCCGCTCTACCATTATCATCACCATTACTGTTCTACTATCATTCCACCACCATTGCACCACCACCACCACTACTCTATCACTACCACCTCAACCATCACCACCACTATCACACTTTACCCCATTGTAAGATAAGACATGTCGCCTGTAATATACTTAATAATTATTTAATAATTTAAAAGACTTATTAAGTAGACTACAAGTGACTTAAATTTCTTTTTGATTTATTAATATCCTATAGAAAAATACATTCAGTTATTTAAACAAGAGTAAAAATTCTTTTGAATTTTCCACCTGTTTAAAAGAAATCCCTTTTCACAAAATTATTTGTTATATGAAATATAAATTTTGTTGAGCCAAATAAAAATATTTAAGGTAATATAATTTCTGAAACATCAATTACATTATCAAAAGCATGAAATGGTTCCATAACCCATAAACTCATATATCTTTTACAAACATTAGACACATGGTATAATTTAAGTGCTCTTGCAGAATACAAACTTTCAAATTTACATACTCATAATTTACATATGTTTGCTCAAATATGCATAGTTGTTCTGTTAATATTTAATACATCATACATATTCCTAAAAGAAACCAAATATACAATAGCTACTTCAGTAGCATACTATCTACATTATACTATAAAAGGAATCCCACAACGAGCAAGACTTACTTTCCTGCTTTCTCCTTTTCTTTTCCTGTGATAGCATAGAAAATGCTAACGCTAAGCAAATTGCTTAATGGTGCTATTTTACAAATTGATATGTAAATTCATAACTTTCCAGTATTAACAATAATTGTAAATAAGATTTCTTATGAAAACACTTTTCATATACTCAAATTTAAAACCCAATAAAGAGTTTTACAAGAAAACATATTATCAATAACAATAGAAATTTCTTCACGTAAAATAAAATAGTTGCCCTGTCATAAAAAGATGAAAAATTATCAATATAATTTCAATGAGTCTTCCATTCAAGAAATTCAATAATATTCAATTAGTCTTAGCAGCATATATATACTCAATCCAAAGGGCCATCAATGTCTAATGTGCACATCTAAACTGAAAATCTACAACCTCAATCTGTGATTTTTATCTCAATAAAAGAGGGAGCAATCTACAACCTTAACATGGAGAGAGTAATATCAATCACAGTATCATCTTCAATAAATGAAGTAATACCACCAAGGTAATAACCATATCATATATATCAATCACAATATCAACTTCAACAAATGAAGTGATATCGACAGGGGATGTTGCATTCTATACAGGAGGCATGTGCAAGCTTGCTTATTAGTACAGAACTAGTATCAGCGAAAACATAATATAGTAATTAATTACTCATTTTAGAAATCCTTTAAAATGTATAGCGGAAGTCTTAGTAACCCAAATTTGCCTGAACAATTCAATTATAAAAATTCGAGAAAAATTTAAAACCTTTAAATACAGTAGTGGTAGTCCATTAAACATTTATGAAAAGTTAGGCAAATACTTTAGAAAATTTCAAGCGTTCCCTTTGAAAATCCACTTAAGAAAAATTAACAAAAACATTAATAAAACATTATCAAGGTGATATTAATTTCTCAGGAGTCCTTTACACACATTTTAATATTCCAATTCAACAAAATGAATCTCAGGAGGAAACATCTTTAAAACCAACTTTAATAAATTCCAAGATATCAAAAGTCCAATCTTCAAATTAAAGTCCAAGTCCATATGAACAAATCAAGATCCTCAAGAGTTTAAAGGAATAAACAATTGTGTTTAGTGAAACATAAACCCCACACATTCAAACCAATACTCTCATTATTTTTAAAACCTAACACATGCCATGAGTCTATAGTAAAGATTCACTCAAATATGGAAATAGAAATCTTTCTTTGGCTACAGGTACTCACAATCCACAACAAACAAATCTTTAACCTACGCGATTTTAAAAAACATCGCATTGAGTATAGAACTCAGTGGTATTCAATAATATATATGCATCACATAGCAAATAGGTATGGTTCATTGAAACCATACACAATATCAATACACATTTATCATTTATAATCAAGACATGCATGGCATAAGAGCATATTATATAATTTAAACATCTACCAAGCCATATGTATACATGCTGCAAGCTACAACAGTTTCTCATAGTACGAGTAGTTATGTACACATTTTTATGGTAATTTGCATACTATATAACCAACCATATGGATTTCATTGCCACAATTTGCATGTTATAGATTCACATACACTAATCTATAGGTAACTTGTGTTGTAATTATTTGTCCATTATGTTTATCAATAATATTTTACTCACTAATTCAAATAATTAGGCCTTAACAGTGACTTAGAAGGAACAAGAGCAGAACAGGTAACAAAACAGTGTCTAATAAAAGTCAGACTAATACTGGCTAATCAGCCTTTAACAGTAAACTTAGAAAGTCTTATAGATACAGAATCAGTAGAGTGCGTCCACTCGTCCTGAAGATAGTCGTGTGTCTGGCATATGATCATAGCGCAATCCAAATAAGATCTCATAACATGCTTTATTTTCAGAAACAGATAACCATATTCTAGTAACTACTCAACTAAGACCACTGTAAGAGCCCATTAGTTCCTTTTTAAATTGATCTAGTTTAATTTCATTTTCAAGTGTTTATCTCACATGCATAAGACAGATAGCTCAAGCCACTTAATTAAGGTAGCATTAATCCACATGTATGTTAGTCCAATATCACTTAAGAGGTCAAGTAAGTAAGCTTACCTGGTGCATAGCACTTAGTTTTCCAAAGTATAACTCCAAATTGGCATTATCAAGTCATAAGCACACACTTAGTTCATGGTAGTTCATAGGCCAAGTGAGTCAACATCATAATAGTAAAGTTCTAATGTTTTTTCTAACAAACCCATTTTATTATACAAATAAGCATAATATCACATATCAAGTTTAGCTCAAGGCATATGAAGAACTAATCAGATCTCAACTTAGTTAATTAAGTTGATTCCAATTTGTAATCGCACAATGCATAGCATTGGACTTCAATAGATTATTAGGATAAATAACTCATCAAATTATAACAATCTAAACAATATCCCCAATTTGTTTTAATGGTCTAATCCTAAACCAAAGTTAACTCAATTCCCACATTCAAACTTACATTAAATTCTTAGGTTATAACAACAAGTATGAATTAGCTGATAGTTCTCAATTAAAATCAACTAAACATAGTTCATATCTTATGCATTCTCAATTGATGTTCATATGATATTTTATTCTTAATTAAAGAGGATTCTAAGGAAAACCACATCAAAGATACATTAGGTATGCATTTAGAGGGTTTAGGAAACATTAGATGGTAAAAAATACAACATATCATTGAAAGGGACAATGGTGAGCATGGGCTGGGCATGCTAGACAGCATGGCCATGCTAAAAGGGTCACAAAATACACCTATAAGTCAGTAGGAGGCATGGACTGGGTGTGCTACACGGCATGGCTATGCTAGAAAGCCAGTTTCAGCAGTACACTACATGAGCTGGGCGTGCCCCAACCAGTTTACTATTTGATTCATAAGTTGAGCTATGATTTTCCAAATTCAACACAAGAGGATCATTGGAAAGCTAACATATAAATCTACAACTTTTATGAGGGACACTAGTCAAAATCTGGGCATCTTAGATGCCAAAATAAGCAATCAATCTAAATATATAAATTTGATGCCATGACAGAACCAGTTTTGGTGTTTAGATCATAACTTGAGCTACATGTATCCAAATTAGACACAAAAAGATGTTCTGGAGAGCTAAGAAGTAAAGCTAAAATGTTTATGAGGAGCTCAAATATAGATGAAAAATATAAAGGATCTGAAAATGAGTTCTCACCGAACCAATAACACACATAACATCAAAGTTTATCAATTCAAGCAATTTACACAGAATTTCCAATTTCTACACTTAAAAACATCAGTTCTCAAATTAAATAAATGAGATAAAACCGAGGTTTATGATCAACAACACCAATAATTAAAATCAAACTAACATATAATTGCATAGTACAAACCTCAAAATCACACAATAGCAACTAACTTCATAATTATGTCTTCCCTCTGCCCTTGTCAATCATAGAAGGTTCACCCTTCTCTATAGGCATGAAAATAAAAAAAAACAAAACACCACAAACAACCTTTAGAGATTCATAATCTCCTAACAACACTAACTCAAAAATACGATCAGATTGGAAAATAATGTATGGATTTCAATGATCACAACCTAATTACACCTTAATCATCTAGCTTAAATAACCACTCTAATACCACTTATTCTCTCAACTTGTTATTTGATTATAGATTCTAATGGTGGAAGTTGTAGGAATGGGAGATGAGATTCTTCCTCTTCTCTCTCTCCCTTTCTTTTCACTCTTTTGTGTGTGTGTGTGTGTGTGTGTGTGTGTTGGTGAAGATGGCGGAACTCTCACCTAAAATGAGGGTGTCGACCACTCTTTTTAGGTTTAGGGTATTAGTTTATTTTATTTTATTTTATTTCTTTTAAGCCCAGAATCTAATAAGCCCAATCATATAACCCAAAACCCATTTAATATAATACCCATAAATAATTATTAATTACATATATATAAAACTATATTTTAAATAATCCCTTTCCATAATAATACTTAATAATAATCAATAACTCATATCTTGAAAATCAAATCCTAATCCTAATATCTAGGTGCAATTAGAACTGCATCACATTATATTCCATAATTGGGATTTCGATGGTAAAGCTTCACAATTTGCAATCTAGAAATCATTTTATATATGAACAATCAAGCAAATAACATGTGTTGCATGAATCACCATATAGACTCAACAGTAATGAAATAACCTATCCAATGTTCCAAAAATTAGGGCATTACAACTCTCCTCTCCTTAAGAAAATTTCGTCCTTGAAATTTACCTGAGGTAAATAGTTGAGGATATTGAGCTATCATAACCTCCTCACGTTGCTAAGTAGCTTCCTCAGTCTTATGATTCCTCCATAAGACTTTAACAGGAGGGACTCTCTTATTTCTTAACTCCTTGATCTCTATGGAAAAAATCTTCACTGGCTCCTCTTCATAAGTCAAATCTGGTTGGATACTGATAGACTCTGCTGTAACCACATGGGAAGGATCTGAACGGTATTTTCTCAGCATTGACACATGGAAGACATTATGGATCTTATCAAGATCTGGAGGTAAGGCTAGTCTATAGGCCAATGGACCCACGTGACCTATGATCTTATATGCACCGATGAACCTAGGACTCAGGTTATCCTTCTTACTAAATCTTAGAACTTTCTTCCATGGCGACACTTTCAGAAACACTTTATCACCAACAACATACTCGATATCCTTCCTTTTTAAATATGCATATGATTTTTGTCGATTAGACACAGCCTTTAGCCTATCTCAAATGAGAATCACCTTCTCCTCTGTCTCTCGAAGTATCTTTGGTCCAAAAATTTTACCCTCACTGAGCTCGAACCAACAAAGTGGAGTCCTACATCTCCCACTATATAGAGCCTCAAATGGTGCCATACCAATACTCTATTGGTGACTGTTATTGTAGGCAAACTCTGCCAACTTGATGTACTTCTCCCAGCTACCCTCGAAATCAATGACACATGCTCTGAGCATATCTTCCAAAATTTGTATTACTCATTCTGACTGCCCGTCTATCTGTGGATGAAAATCCATACTAAAATGCAATTTAATACCCATTGCCTCATGCAATTTCTTCCAGAACCTAGAAGTAAACCTTGGATCCCGATTAGATATGATGGACGAAGGAACACCATGCAATCAAACTATCTCATCAATATATAGTTGCACATACTGTTCAAGAGAGAAATCTATCCTTACACGAAGAAAATGAGCCGACTTAGTCAAATGATCAACTACTATCCAAATGACATCTTTCTTCCTTGGAGAAAGTGTCAAACCAATCTCAAAATCCATCGCTATCCTATCCCACTTCCACTCAAGAATTGAAATAGGATGCATCAAACTTGACGAAACTTGATGTTCTACTTTCACCTGCTGACAAGTCAGACATCTGGTTACAAAGTCTGTAATCTCTCTTCATAGCTGGCCACCTATAATGCACTTTCATATCTTGGTACATTTTATTACTGCTTGGATGCATGGCATAAGGACTACTATGAGCTTCCTCCATGATACTCTTCCTCAATTTTGGAATCTTCAATACACAAGTCGGATCACCAAAGTATAAACATTTATCTCCTTTAATTACAAAGCCTTTCTTCTTACCATCCCAAACCAAGCCCTTCCACAAGGTAATCTTCTCATCCTTAATTTGGGCTTCTTGAATCTGCTGAATCAAAGTAGGTCTAACTTGCAACTCGAGCTCTATAACTCCATGATTGGATATAGAAAAATGTGCATTCATTGCTCGCAAGGCCACTAGAGTTTCTTACTAAGAGCATCGGCAACCTCATTTGCTTTACCTGGATCGTAGTCAATAGTGAAGTAATAATCCTTTAGTAGTTCAACCCATCTTCTCTGCCTCAGATTTAACTCCTTTTGGGTAAGCAGATATTTCAGACTCTTATGATTAGTAAAGAGCCTACATTTCTCACCATAAAGATAATGCCTCCAAATCTTCAAAGCAAAGACAATAGTTGCTAATTCCAAGTCATGAGTAGGATAGTTCTTCTCATGCGACTTAAGTTGCCTTGATGCATAAGCAATTACTTGCCCTTCCTACATAAGTACATAACCAAATCTATTATGTGAAGCATCATCGTATAGATCATAAATCTTACCCAATTCAGGCTAGATCAAAATTGGAGTTTTGATCAACATCTTTTTTAATTTTTCAAAGCTGGTCTAACACTTCTCATTTCATTCAAATTTGACATCTTTTTGAAGTAATCTTGTCATAGGAGCAGCAATAAGAGAAAAGCCCTTGACAAATCACTTGTGATAGCCTGCCAAACCTAAGAAACTTCTAATCTTTGTGACATTTCTCAATGGTTTCCAATCAATCACTACTTCAACTTTCTTCGAATCTAATTTGATACCCTCAACTGATATGACATGACCCAGAAATGCTATTTCAGTCAACAAGAAGTCACATTTACTGAATTTAGCATATAACTGCTTCTCTTTCAGAGTTTGCAACACTATTCTCAAATGTTGGTCATGTTCAACCTTATTCTTCAAGTACACTAGGATATCATCAGTAAATATCATAACAAATTGATCAAGGTAAGGGTGAAATACTCAATTCATCAGATCCATAAACACAGTAGGAGCATTAGTAACCCTGACGACATTACCAAAATCTCATAATGCCCGTAACGATTCCGAAAAGCAGTCTTAGGTATGTCTGACTCCTTCACTCTAAGCTGATGATACCCAGACCTCAAGTCTATCTTTGAAAAGACATATGCTCCTCTTAGCTGGTCAAATAGATGATCAATTCATGGTCATGGATATTTATTCTTCACAGTTACCCGATTTAGTTATCTATAGTCAATTCATAGCCTCATGGATCCATCTTTCTTCTTTACAAAAAGAACAGGTGCACCCCAGGGGGAAACACTCGGACGAATAAACCCTTTATCGAGCAATTCCTAAATTTGAGTTTTCAAGTCTTTCAATTTTGTAGGTGCCATCCGATATGCAGCACTAGATATCGGAGCAGTACCAAGAATTACCTTAATGCTGAATTCTACCTCTTTGTCCGGAGCCAATCTAGGTAAGTAGTCTGGAAAGACATCTGGAAAGTCCCGAACAGTAGGTACATCTTGCACACTAGGATTCTCTTTCTTCGGTTCAAGCACACAAGCTAAGAAAGCCTCACAATCCCATTGAATCAACTTCTTAGCTACAATAGCTGAGATCACATTAGAGTGAAAGTCTGCCCTCTCACCCACAAATACAATCTCCTCACATGAAGGTGTCTGGAGTGTGATCCTTTTACGCCTATAGTCAATGACTACTTCATGTCTAAATAACTAGTCCATGCCTAGTATGACATCAAACTCCTGAAATGGCAATTCGATGAGATCACCCATGAACACATGTCCGTGAATCATCAAAGGACAATACTTATAAACTTGAACAACTCTCACACTATCTCCCAATGGACTAGTAACTTCTACACTCTGATCTAAAACATCACTACACAAATTGCTCAATATACCCAGATGCATGCAGATATAAGAATGAGTAGAACCCAAATCAACCAAAACATGTATAGAGGTACCAAGAATATAAAACCTACCAACTATAACATCTGGCGCATCTTGATCTTCTTTACCCTTCATAGTATACACCCTAGCTAGAGTCCTAAACTCAGGTCTGTTAATTGTCTCTGAAGCTCCTCTCTGTCCTCCATTACCAACTGCACCTCTACCCCTACCTCTAGGTGCTGCAGGAGTAAATCTAATTGACTGTTGACCATAACTGGCTACAATCTTTGGACAATCTCTAATAATGTGCTCAAGAGAACCACATCTCAAGCAACACCAGAAGCTTTCCAACAAATACCCCAATGCTTTTTACCACAAGAAGTACTAGATGGAATATCACTGCGAATAGTATCACCCGCTATAGCAACTGAAGTAATTTGAGTTTGTCTGCTAGCATGACTCTGTCCTTATCTTTGAACCTGTCTAGGCCTTGATGGCGGCGATCCTCTGTGCCACTTACTAGAAGTATGCACTGCAGAAGTTCGTCCAAAAGGCACACTATGGAACCTCTTTTGATGGCTTCTCTGTCTCTTGGCCTCTTGATGAATCTTGATTTCCAACTCTAATGCATCTGACACCAAAGCAAATAACTGAGTGTAGTGGTGTGGAATCAATGAAAACTTTAACTCATCATGAAGTCCTTGTCTGAACCGATAGCATCTCTCTACTTCATTAGGAATCAACTCCGAAGCATATTTGCTCAAGTGGAGAAACTCTTTCTCATCCTCTGAGACTGTCATCTTGCCCTATTTCAATTTTAGAAACTTTGCCTTCCTTCGCTCAGTGTACAAAGTGCCCACATACTTCTTCTTGAAGTAGAAAAGAAATTCCAAGTTCTCTGTTCAACCTCGACTGTCTTCAAAGTGGTAGACCACCAGTGATAAGATGCCTCCTTCAGCAGGGAAGTAGCACAGATCAAACTATCAGTACGAGAACACTACAACTGCTCTAACACTCTCTTAGTGTTTTTTAGCCAAAACTCAGCAGCACTAGCATCATCCTCCTTCATGCCATTGAAATCCACTCTGCCATACTTACGCAGTTTATCGATAAGAGGTCGAGGAACAACTGCTGGAAAAACTTGGGCCTGATCTGCAACATGCCTGAGAGCATCTGCAAGCCATTGCAGTAACAGATCTTGCCCTTGAGCCACTGGACCACTAGCAGCAGGTCCTATAGCTGATGCATGTGCACCTACTGAATCTCCAGCTTCAGCACCATGAGGAGGAACATAACTATTAACCTCCTCATCATTAGCGTGTTGAGAACCTTAAGACACCATATCAATCCTACAACTCACAAGATCTACATCAAAGTAAATTTCCATCCAAGACTGAAATAGTGGCATGTGCTAATAACTATATAATTCTCACTTTTCAAAACTCACTCCCAATCTCCCAAATAGGTTAAGTAAAACAAGTCAATTGAAATAGTAAAACCATGTAAAATAAACCAGAACCGACTAAACCAGTAGCTCTGATACCACTAAATGTAACACACCCTTTTCGATGTTGTAGGACCAAAACAGGGATGTTGCATTTTGTGCTGCAGGCACCTGCAGACTTGCTTATTAGTACAGAACTAGTATCAGCGAAAACATAATATAGTAATTAATTACGCATTTTAGAAATCCATTAAAACGTACAGTGGAAGTCTTAATAACCCAAATTTGCCTGAATAATTTGATTATAAAAATTCTAGGAAAATTTAAAATCTTTAAATACAGTAGTGGTAGCCCATTAAACATTTATGAAAAGTTAGGCAAATCTATTAGAAAATTTCAAGCATTTCCTTTGAAAATCCACTTAAGAAAAATGAACAAAAACATTAACAAAACATTATCAAGGTGATAGTAATTTCTCAGGAGTCCTTTACACACACATTTAATATTCCAATTCAATAATATGAGTCTTAAGAGGAGACATCCTCAAAACCAACTTTAATAAATTCCAAGATATCAAAAGTCCAATCTCCAAATTAAAGTCCAAGTCCATATGAACAAATCAAGATCCTCAAGAGTTTAAAGGAATAAATAATTGTGTTTAGTGAAACAAAAACCCCACACATTCAAACCAATGCTCTCATTATTTTTAGAACCTAACACATGCCATTAGTCTGCAGTAAAGACTCACTCAATTCTGGAAATAGATGTATTTCTCTGGCTATAAGTACTCACGATCCACAACAAACAAATCTTCAACCTACGCGAGTTTAAAAAACATCACGTTAAGTATAAAACTCAGTGATACTCAATAATATATATGCATCACATAGCAAATAGGTATGGTTCATTGAAACCATGCACAATATCAATACACATATATCATTTATAATCAAGACATGCATGGCATAAGAGCATATTACATCATTTAAACATCTACCAAGCCGTACGTATACATATTGCACGCTATAATAGTTTCTCATAGTACGAGTGGTTATGTACACATTTTTATGATAATTTGCATACTATATAACCATATGGATTTCATTGCCACAATCTACATGTTATACATTCACATACACTAATCTGTAGGTAACTTGTGTTGCAATAATTTGTCCATTACGTTTATCAATAATATTTTACTCACTAATTCAAATAATTGGGCCTTAACAGTGACTCAGAAGAAACAAAAGCAAAACAGGTAATAGAACAGTGTCGATAACAATCAAACTAATACTTGCTAATCAGCCTTTAACATAGACTTAGAAAGTCTTGCAGATACAGAATCAGTAGAGTGCGTCCACTTGTCCTGAAGACAGTCGTGTGTCTGGCATATGATCATAGTGCAATCCAAATCAGGTCTCATAGAATGCTTTATTTTCAGAAATAGATAACCATATTCTAGTAACTACTCAACTAAGGCCATAGTAAGAGCCCATTAGTTCCTTTGTAATTTGATCCAGTTTAATTTCATTTTCAAGTGTTTATCTCACATACATAGGACAAATAGCTCAAGCCACTTGATTAAAGTAGCATTAATCCACATGTATCTTAGTTCAATATCACTCAAGAGCTCAAGTAAGTAAGCGTACCTGGTGCATAACACTTAGTTTTCAAAAGTATAACTCCAAATTGGCATTATCAAGTCATAAGCACACACTTAGTTCGTGGTAGTTCATAGGTCAAGCGAGTCAACATCATAATGGCAAAGTTCTAGTGTTTTTTCGAACAACCCATTTTATTATACAAGCAAGCATAATATCACATATCAAGTTTAGCTCAAGGCATATGAAGAACCAATCTGATCTCAACTTAGCTAATTAAGTTGATTCCAATTTGTAATCACACAATGCATAGCATCGGACTTCAATAGATTATTAGGATAAATAACTCATCAAATCATAACTAACTAACTAGTATGCCCAATTTGTTTTCATGGTCTAATACTAAACCAAAGTTAACTCAATTCCCACTTTCAAACTTACATTAAATTCTGAAGTTATAACAACTAGTATAATTAGGTGATAGTTCTCAATTAAATTCAACTAAACATAGTTCATATCTTATGTATTCTCAATTGATGTTCATATGGTACTTTAGTCTCAATTAAAGAGGATTCTAGGGAAAACCACATCAAAGATACATTAGGTATGCATTTAGAGGGTCTAGGAGACATTAGAAGGTAAAAAATACAGTATAGCATTGAAAGGGACAATGGAGAGCACAGGCTGGGCGTGCTAAAGGGCATGGCTATGCTAAAAGGGTCACAAAATACACCTATATTCATTAGGAAGCACAGGCTGGGTGTGCTACACGGTATGGCCATGCTAGAAAGCCAGTTTTAGCAGTACACCGCATGAGCTGGGCGTGCCCAAACCAAGTTTACTATTTGATTCATAAATTAACCTATGATTATCCAAATTTGACACAAGTGGATGCTTTGGAAGGCTAACAAATATAAATTTACAACTTTTATGAGGGACACTAGTCGAAATCTAGGCATCTTAGATGCCAAAATAAGCAATCAATCTGAATATATAAGTTTGACACCATGACAGAACCAATTATACTGTTTAGATCATAACTTGAGCTACAAGCATCCAAATTAGACATAAGAAGAAGTTATGGAGAGCTAAGAAGTAGAGCTAAAACTTTTGTGAAGAGCTCAAAAACAGATGAAAAATGTAAAAGATCCAAAAATGAGTTCTCACCGAACCAATAACACACATAGCATCAAAGTTTATCAATTCAAGCAATTTACATAGAATTTCCTATTTCTAAACTTAAAAACATTAGTTCTCAAAATCAATAAATGAGATAACAATGATGTTCATGATCAACAACACCAATAATTAAAATCAAACTAACATATAATTGTAGAGCACAAACCTCAAAATCACACGATAGCAACTAACTTCACAATTATGCCTTCCCTTTGCCCTTGTCAACCTTAGAAGCTTCACCCCTCTCTATAGGCATGAAAATAAAAAATAAACAAAACACCGCAAACAACCTTTAGAGATTCATAATCTCCTAACGACACTAACTCAAAAATATGATCAGATTGGAAAACAACACATGGATTGCAAAAAATAAAATCTTACCTTGATTATGGAATCTCTTCAATGATCACAACCTATTTACACGTTTTACTTGTAGCTTAAATAACTACTTTAATACCACTTATTCTCTCAACCTATTATTTGATTACAGATTCTAATGGTGGAAGTTGTAGGAATGAGAGATGAGCTTTTTCCTCTTCTTTCTCTCCCTTTCTTTTCACTCTTTTGCGTGTGTGTGTGTGAGTGTTGGTGAAGATGGCAACACTCTCATCTAAAATGAGGGTGTCGACCACTCATTTTAGTTTTAGGGTATTAGTTTATTTTATTTTATTTTATTTATTTCTTTTTTTCTTTTAAGCCCATAATCTAATAAGCCCAATCATATAACCCAAAACCCATTTAATAAAAATACCCATAAATAGATATTAATTACATATATATATAAAACTATATTTTAAATAATCTCTTTTTATAATAATACTTAACAATAATCAATAACTCATATCTTGAAAATCAAATCCCAATCTCAATATCTAGGTGCAATTAGAACTGCATCACATTATATTCCATAACTAGGATTTCGAAGATAAAGCATCACAATTTGCAATACGAAATCATTTTATGCATGAACAATCAAGGAAATACATGCATTGCGTAAATCACCATATAGACTCAATAGTAATGAAATAACCTATTCAATGATCCAAAAATTAGGGCGTTACAAGTTCAAAATCCCATGTTGGTTTATGGGCCTAACCACTACATCCTAGGAATAGAATCTGACTGTTGACCATGAAATTGTATGAGGGAGCTATAAGGGTGGAGGTCATGCATTTCCCCTTTATGTGTACATAACTACTATAGTTGTGACGTGCTACATTCATGCATCATCTAACCATTTATTTCACAGTCATTTAAATAAACTCCATATATAGATGATCAAAATGCCAAAGAACGAGAGACTCGAAAGAGGTATCAGAAACAAAATGAGCTAAAAGAACTCTTTCTAATAGCAAATATCATAAAAGATGTCCTACTAAGGGAGGTACATCATCTTCTAATTGAAATGAAGCAAGTATAGCTCCATGTAGCAATTCATTTCCATGGTGTAGAGGCGCGATTCATGATCATGCACAAAATCGCTAGCCGCCTTGAAGACATAGGCCACTCAATCCTTAAAGAATCAAGGCCTTATTAAATCAATTAGGCTTTGAGATTTTAAATATTGTAAAACATTGTATATAGTTCACCTTCGGAGTAATGAAAGTTCATATTTAGCCAAATATTAATAGTGCAAATAATAATATAAAATAAAAATATAATCCCTCACTCAAATAACGTTTAAGGCAAAACGAAAGGGATTTATTAGACTTAACAAAATATTTAGCTAAAGAATAAAGCATGTTTTGCTTCTAAATAGTTCTCAATAGCCTTTTCTTTAACTTTGGCATTTGATTAGTTTACATTAAGCCATAATGGAGTAACATTAGTCACATTTGATAATGCTATGATCTTATGATTATTTTCGTGTGCCATTTCATAAATCATCCATTCATACATACAACACATCACATCTCTAACACCTATTTTGTGCAAACAATATAGCACTCGTATGAAGAAAATGCCAAAAAATAGGTAGCTAGTTGAGGATAGAGAATCACCTTATCAGAATTGAAGAACCTTCAACCCTCGTTGGTCTACCTAGCTTAGTTCTTGCAAGTCTAATAGGCTCTCGCTCTGAGGTTGCATTTTCTCCAACTCAAATAATTTTACAGAGTACTTCACCCATTGACAAAATGGCCTAAAATAATATTTTTGTGGTTAATATGAAAAAGATGATTGAGAAGATGGTGGCATCTAGCTTTGAAAAATTCTTAAAAGCTGATAAAGGAAAAGAGATAGTAATACTCTAAGAGGGAGCAGGGGTCAATAATGAGTCCATAAGGAAAGAACAGATTGATGACACATGGAAGGATGAGGAGTTCTTTAGGAGGATATCTGCTAAGAAGACTGAGGCTGAGCTAGTGGTTTGAAAGAAGGTTGAAAAATTGGATAAAAAAACTAGAAAAACTACACTTGTTCATGAAGTCTAAAGGCATGGACTAGTGTGCCGATTTAGACGATGATGAATATGAAGAATTAGAACTAAAACAAGCAATTCCAATCACTTATAAGATACCTAAAGTAGTGAAGTATGACAGAAGCGGTGACCCAAAGGTACACTTGATGCAGTACAAATCCATCATGGAATTAGCAAAATTGCCATCAGGAGAGATTTTGAAGATGTTCCTAATGTCTCTAACAGGGTCTGCCTAGAATTGGTACTATAACTTGGATAAGAAATTCAGGAGAGATTGGTGAGGACTGACTAACATATTTCTCAAGGAGTATGCTTATAATCTTCAAATAGGTGTCAATCTGAGGGATTTAAAAGTAATAGTACAGAAGCATGATGGACCCTTTATGGATTACATGGCTAGATGGAGAGCCAAGATTACTCAAATGAGGAAAATGCCATATATCAAGGAGCAAATAAAAGATTTTCATTAAAAGAACCTTGCAACCGTTTTATGAGAAACTATACTACATGCCGTTAACCGAGTTCTCTCAGGTCTATGAAGTGGGAATGACCATTGAGGATAAAATTAGAGAAGATAAGAAGTACAAAAGTCGTATTGGCAACTTCAATAGGTTCGAATTCTAGGGACCCAGTCAGTCAAGTAGGGCTCTGGATGTTAGGAAAAGCACTACTATGACTATCATCCTAGATCTCAAGGCTACCAACATACCTTAAAGGAGGTTTTCTAATTTTGGTAATCCTCTCTCTAGGATTTTTGAGAAGGTAAGAGCAACATGCTTGTTGAAGCCACTCACTCCAAGACCTCCTTTAGAAAATCCATCGAGAAATTTTTAATAGAGTGCATTCTGCCAGTTTCATCAGGGCAAGGGTTATATTATACCACAGATAATTGTATGTGGTTGAGGCATGAAATCTAGAATTTAATTAATGCAGGTAAAATCACTAATTCGGAGAAATCGAGGCCTAGTACGAGAACTAATCCACTTCCTAATTTTAGGAACGTGCCTCCCTTGAAGAACTTATACATGGTCGAGTATGGGAAAACTCTAAAACAGTAATGGCTAAATTCGATGAGGAAGAAAAGATGGAAGAAAGGAAGCTGCTAGAACAAATATCTATTATGGTGCTAGATGTATGGGAGAATGACGAAGAGTGGATGGTACAAAGCAAGTTGGTCTGGAGAGAGAGTGAAGCAGAAGTGGCAGCAGAATTTGTTAACCTAAATGTATGGAGTAGCGAGGATGAAGAGGTAGGTGAAGTGGTGAGCCATGTGACCCATAGTGTGACATCTCAACTCGACAAAGCAATCCTAAGAGGGCAGGTAGAGAGGGTTCTTGATGAGCTTCTAGGATGGTAGGCTAGCTAGGGTAGTGGAATGTAGGACACAAGAATGAATCGGATCATATATCGAAAAGGGGGTAACTAATTATCAGAGGCGCCTTTTGGTGGAATGGCTGGAGAGTTGGAAGAATGCTAGGGTTAAGCGTGCTCGCTTGATAGAAATCCTAGGATGGGTGACCTCCTTGGAAGTTCCCATTTCACCTGCGGGACAAAACCGTGCGGGTCTTGCCGATCTAGTATGGGATGGAACCGATTTGATCCAAAGTGGACAATTCCTCTAGTGGTTGGAGTTAGGGCATTACAATTTGGTATCAGAGCCTAACGCCCTCCAATAGATATATGGTTCGAGGACGAACCACGCGAAAGCTGGTGGTCCTATGACATCCCAACCTAGCAAAGCGATCCTAAGAGGGTGGGTAGAGAGGGTTCTTGACAAGCTTCTAGGATGGAAGGCTAGCTAGGGTAGTGGAATTCGGGACACAAGAATGAATTGGATCATATATCGAAAAGGGGTAACTAATTATCAAAGTCGCCTTTTAGTGGAATGGCAGGAGAGTTGGAAGAACTCCAGGGTTAAGCGCGGTCGCTTGACAAAAATCCTAGGATGGGTGACCTCTTGGGAAGTTCCCCTTTCACCTGCGGGACAAAGCCGTGCAGGTCTTGCCGATCTAGTATGGGATGGAATCGGCTTGATCCAAAGCGGACAATTCATCTGGTGGTTGGAGTCAAGGCGTTACACATAGTGGTTGAGTTTATCAACCAAATTCAATTAAGCCTGTAGAGGAAAAAGGAAAAGAGAAGGCAAGCTCATCTAGTCTGCCAAAACCTGAAACTAAAGATAATACACTAACAAAGCAGATGAAAAGAACACAAGCAAGTGTGAGCATGTGGAATTTATTAATCTCATCCAAGGTGCATCAAAAGGCTCTGTTGAAAGCAATGGTGGAAGTCTCATGTCACCATGTATATCAGTAGTTAACTTTGTAGGACTAGTCCAATGTGATCTTCTTACGATTACCTTTTCTGACCCTCCAAAGGTAGGAATCACACCAAAGATTTGTTCATAAAGGTTGAGGTAAGAGGAAGGGTCACTGGCAATGTAATGATTGATGACAGGTCAACTCTAAATGTCTGCCCATTAAAGCTCCTTTCCAAGTTTAGACTGGAATTATCTGATCTAGAGGCTTTCGACATTGTTATCAAGGCTTACAATGATTCCAAAAGGCAAGTAGATGGTGTACTTAAAACGATGGTTAAAGTTGAACCAATTGAAAAAGAGACTGAGTTTATTGTCATAGATATTCTTCCAACTTTTTCCCTACTGCTGGGGCACCTATAGTATCATTCTTTGGGAGGAGTGCCCTCCACCCTGCACTAGAAGATAAAATTCTAATTCAATGGGGAAATTATCACCATACCTACTGCTAATGAGAGAAGCATAGCTATGCTTAATGCGGATAAATAGGTTATACTGCCATGGAAAGGATTTCAGATTACTGTGTTGAGCACTGAAATAAGACCATGGTCACCAAAATTGTGAAAAAGATGAATTATGAAGAAGGGAAATGTCTTGGAAGGAAGCAATAAGAGATCATAAAGTTGCTTGAGATTCACACTCAGAGAGACCGACTAGATTTGGGAGCAAGTTATCTAAAACATATGGCTGGTTAGACATGGATGGATCATTCGTTCGTGCGAGTGATAATTCCTCTCCATGTTTGTCGATAGAGCCTTTTGAGCACAAATGGAAGACATACTCTAGGTTGGAAATCTTCACAGATGTAATTAACATCTTAATGATTTTTTCTGGGCCAAGGGTAAGCCGAAGAAGGAAGGAAAGGTGAAGACACTTGACTTGGAGGGGTTAAAGGCTTGCAAGCTAATGTAGAGGAAGAGATTGAAGGAGGAAGGTGAGAGGAAGAAGGACTGGTCTAAGGTGAGGGTAATGGAGAGAAGGAGGCCATTGCTAAAGAAGAAGAAGACCCTATAGATCAATTGCTAAAAGCAATTCAAGCCTGCATTGAATAGAGATTTGAGGAAGCTAAAACTCTTGCTAATATGTCAGTTTCTATTAATGATGATCTTGATTGTGATGAACTCTCTGTTATGTTGAATGAAATAAACTTTGATTTTGCTTACTTGTTTAGTGTCTTTCTTGATGGTTCCATTCATCGACTAGATTAGCACATTCTCATCTTTGACATAAATTCATCATGCATGTTTCAATTTAATATAAATAAAAGAAAATCCACAAAATTTATTAATTGGGCAAAACCTAAACCCAGATTTAATCATAAAATTCCAAATCCTACACAAAGACAAAGTAGAAGCCTTTGGATGGAGCTACAAAGACATGCTAGGGATAGACAGATCTATAGTAGAGCATACAATTCCTTTGAATCTTGAATCGAAGCTAGTTAAGCAAAATAGAAGAAGACTGCGACTAGAATGGGCTGAGAAAATTAAAGAAGAGGTGACCAAGCAAATTGATGTAGGATTTTAGAGGTGGTCCAGTATCCCGAATGGTTGGCGAATATCGTCCTAATTCCTATGAAAGACAGAAGGGTTAGGATGTGTATGGATTATAAGGATTTGAATAAGTCATCACCAAAAGATGACTTTCCTCTTCCTCATATCAACGTCCTAATCGAGAGTGCAGTAATGATGGGATGCTATTCGATCATAGATGATTTCTTGGAATATAATCAGATTCTCATGGCATTGCAAGACAAAGCCAAGATAACCTTCATAATAGAATTTGGTACCTTATGCTACCGGGTGATATTGTTCGGCTTGAAGAACGCTGGGGGAAACTTACTAGAGGATGAAAACTACACTATTTCATGATGTGATCCATAAGGAGTTAGAGGTGTATATTGACGATATGATTGTCATGATGAAGACATCAGAAGAACATCTATTAGCCTTGGAAAAATTCTTGGAAAGAGTCATCAAGTACAAGTTACGATTGAATTTAAAGAAGTGTCAATTCGGAGTGACTTCAAGAAAAGTACTGGTTTATCATAGGGCCTGAAGGAATGAAATCAATTTGAGAAAGATAAAAAGTGTCCAAGAAATGGAGCTGCATAAGACTAAAAAGCAAGTGAGAAGTTTTCTAGGAAAAATATAATACATCAGCAAGTTCATATCAAAGTTGTCTATTATGTGTGACCCGATTTTTAAGCTTCTAAGGAAAGACCAACCAATCAAGTGGAATGATCATTGCTAGACAGCTTTTGACAAAATCAAGGAGTATTTGTCAAGTCCCTCGATTTTGTGCCTCCAAAGCTAGGGAAACCCTTAATCCTATACTTGATAGTGGAAGATGCTTGAATGGGAGTCATGTTAATAGAAGCTGATGAGGCTGGTGTTGAGAAGATAGTGTATTACTTGAGTAAGAAGCTTCTTCCAAATGAACAGAATACGACTTGATAGAAAGAGTGTGCCTAGCAATGGTTTGGGCTACCAAAAAGCTTCAGCATTATTTTCAATCTTATAAAGTGCTAGCAGCATCAAGGATGGATCCAATTAGATACTTATATGGAACAAGAGCATTAGTGGGGAAGCTTGCCAGATGCTTAATCTTGCTTTCAAAGTTCGATATTGAATATGCTACTAGGAAAATCGTCAAAGGACGAGCAGTTGTAGATTTCTTAGTAGCTCATCCAGTAGAAGACAATGAAGAATGGGAGATTGATTTTCTTGATAAGCATCTGAATGTGTTAGAGAAGAAAGGATGGAAGCTCTACTTTGATGGTTTAGCTCATAGTAAAGGAGATAGAGTGGATGTTCATTTAGAATCTTATAAGGATAAGTTATCCCGATGTTAAAGAGATCACAATTTGTAGTAATAAACAACATGGCTAAGTATGAAGTTTGTCTATTTGGGTTAGAATCTCTTACCACAGTTAAAGCCAAAGAAGTGGAAGTTATCGTTTATTCTAAACCAGTCATCGAGTATGCTAGCGGCAATCGGGAGGTCATAGAAAATCGATTGAACCATACATCAATTATCAGCACGTCATTATATAGAACTTCAAGAGAGTATTCTTCACACATACCAATAGGGTGAATAACTGAGTGCCAGATGCCTTGGCTAATTTAGTGTCAGCTTGGGAAGAGATCCACGCAATGCCTAAGAAGTCATTGATAATTTCTTCAAGTAGCATCCCATGTTACAAAGGTTAAAGAATCATGGAGGTCAAAACAAATGAACAACCCTGCTTTTAGGATGTTCTGCAATGGATGACGATAGAATTCTTCCAGATTTAGCTACTAAAGATGACCAAAGAGCCATGCAACATTTTGGCGTTATAATTTGCAATTTTTGATGGCCAGTTATACAAAAGAATGTCAGGTGGGATTTTACTAAGATGTGTATCAGAGAACGAAGCTGAAGGAATCATGGAGTGGATCCATGCAGGGGTCTGCAGCACCCATATGAGCAGTAGAGCACTTGCAAAGAAGATTCTCAAATAGGGATTTTATTAGTCAATAATCGAAAGGGATTGCATTTCTTTTGTGAAAAGGTGCTTCAAATGTCAAATACATGGAGACCTAAGTCACATTCCTCCTTCAAAATTACATCCTTCCATTTCACCTTGGCCATTTGTAGCTTGGGAAATAGACATCATTGGCAAGATCTCATCGCCTTCTTCCAACGGGCATAAGTTCATAGTTGTTGCAATAGATTTTTTCTCGAGATGTGTTGAAGCAAAATGTTTCAAGAACATCGACGCCAAGCAAATGGCTCGATTTGTTGAGTAGAATATGATTTGCAGATATTAGATTCCACATCATGCAGTGACAGACAATGGGGTTCAATTTCAGGCAGAAGTAAAAACCTTGTTAGAAGAGTATGGAATTGAGCATCAAAAGTCTTCACCTTATAGGCCATAGGTTAACGGGCCATGGAAGCCGCAAACAGATACATCAAGAAAATATTGTAAAAGTGGTAGAGAATCATTATGATTGGGTCGACAACTTGCCATATGCTTTATGGGCGTACTGGACCACAGCTAGGTATGCGAATGGTGCAACCCCATACTCTCTAGTTTATGGAATGGAGGCCATGCTACCAACTAAGATAGAAGTGCATTCCTTGTGCATAGTGCTAGAATCCAAGATTTTGGAATGTTAATAAGTTGAGGATCGCTGTCAAGAGTTAGCATTTTTAGGTGGGAAAAAGCTTGAGGCCCAATTTATGGATCCTTTGTACAAGAAGAGAATTGCTAGGCACTGCAATAAGAGAGTCAGGCTAAAACTATTAACAGTAAGAGATCTCATTTTGAAGCAGATGAGGTCAAATACTCATGACCCGAGAGGCAAGTTCAAGCCCAATTGGGAAGGTCCATTTTTAATCAAGAGGATGTTTTCAATAGGTGCAGTGAGGCTATCAAAATGGAAGGCAATGAGTTCAATGAACCGATTAACCTAGATAGGCTAAAGAAATTTCATTTTATAGCTCAAAATGTTTTGGCCAAGCTCATTAATAAAATTCACCTTTTGTGTCTTTATTAAATTTGAAGCCTGTTATGGTTAAGTTTTTATTGATATGCAAGTGTGTGAATGTACTTTAATGAAATAGAATAGAAGGATTATATCAAAATTTTCAAGCAAAAGAGAGAATTTATTCATAAATGAGTCATACATCACATGAAATTACATAAGTTATTCAATACGTTTCATTAAAATCAGAAATCAAGGGATCTACATGCGAGGTCCTAAAAAGAATCTTGCCATAAACACATCACCTGACTCTAAATCAGTACCGAATCTAGAGTAAGCTTGCAGCCAAAGTCGATACAAGTTTGAGGAAGAGATGTCGACCATATCAGGAATGAGGATAGTTGTGCGATTAGGCCATGTCAAAATAAAATGGAACAGAAGTTGTCGTATAATAAGACCACCCTCGAACCTCCTATAAACCAAGACAGTCTGATTATGCCCATACTATTGCGCAACTCACCTAGGATAACAAGCCGTCACCATGGTCAAGCCACATAGGGGCAAAAAGGGCATGTAAGAGGAGATTATAACTCGCCCTATGTGCCACCAAGGGTAAGTCCATCTAATCCCCTAAACATTAAGATCCTAGAAGATAATAGTCTAATCCCCTATGGTAACACCAGTCAAATGTTGCTGACTACAAACATGGACCCGTGGTCCATAATTGGATATCAAATGATCTGGTGGTGGATCCATCACTTGTAACTTCTCAAGAGCCCATAACTACAGATGCATATATAAAACTAAAAAAGAGAAAAAAGCTTATTAAGTCAAAAACCCGCTAGAGCACTTAAGGAAAAATTAGAGCACAAAAAGAAAAAGCTCATTAAGTCAAAAACCAATAAGGGTGGATTAAGCAAAAATTAGAGCAAAAAGAAAAAGCTCGTTAACTTAAAAACTCTTGAGGGTGACTTAAGCAAAAATGAAAGCATAAAATAAGGAAAGAAAATGAAAATTCATCTACTTGCATAAGGAGCAGGCTTCCCTTGGACTGAGTGCCGTGACAAGATCCTGAGCATGTTCTCTTACCCATGTTAATGTTTTAGTGAGGGTAAGGGAAATGGTGTACAGTGCCTAGCCATCTGTTCAACTATGATCACCAGTTCAAGACTACCATGGCCGTCAATGCCACTGAGTAACAAGTATTGGCAGAGGACACAAAAATAGACAAGAGAAGACAAAAAAAGGGCTAGTATGCTCCATGTTCATTGCACAATCGACAAAGGGTCATAGGGGTACGACAGCAACTCCAGGTTCATAGGCTAAAAGTTCACGAGTCTGGAAGCCAAAATTAAATGTGACTCATGAAGCAAGGTCCACACTTAACTGGGGCAAAGCAGAAATTTCTCCAAGCTCAAATCTTCTACTAAAAATGGCGCTGAATTCTTCGAACAACGGACAAATTTCAAAATCATTATGGCCGAACAAGTTGTCAGATGGATCAAAGTGGTCGATCAGCCATTGTAGCAATCCGAGCTGGATTCGAATGTTCCAATAATAACTCTGGCATTTGAGTGGAAGTAGGTTAGCAATTGTTACGATTGAATCTTCAAAGTAGTGTTTCAAATGTAGGTGCTAAGGGTCGAACCATGGAAAATGGAAAAATGAGAAGCCCAGAAGAATTACTGAAGGAGAAGAAAAGGTGAAGCATGAATGTGTAATATGGGCCTTTAATAGCAAAGACAATTAGAAAGAAGAGTGATGGTTAGTTGCAACTTAATAGTAGCTGGATATCACATTAATAGCAAACACATTAATCTTAATCATAATGGGAAAATTTCCTTTTGATAGTCATGTTTTTAAACTGATAATCATACTACACAATAGAATTTCCCCAAGAAGGGTCCACATTGTGAAAAAGCAGAAAATGAAAAAGAGAAAATAATAAAGGATTGAATTCTTCTACCTCGTCATCACTGGATTCCTCATCTTCTTCAATCACAAGCTGCCTCCAACCAATGCCTCAACTAGCATGCCCACCTGATGGTGCTCCTTGACCACGACCCGTAGAAGGTCCCACACCAAATCTCTACAAAACACATCATAGGCATAATTAAATGCATTTCATACATACATGACATATGCATTGTATATTATCTTTATTTTTTACTTACAGCTGCTTGTTCATTCGAGAGTCTCAACATCACCAAATGGAGTCAAGCTGTCTCGTGTAACTGGCACACCTCATTGTAATGAGCGATCGATACTTACAAAAGAAACAGGGGTAGAAACATGTCACCAATAATGAAGAAAAGGATAGATCATGAACAGTTGCCAAAGAGAAAAACAAAAGGGACTCACATGAGTACAGTCAAGTGGCGACATCTGGAAAGGCCTCACAAGATGGATCTAGGACGCCCTGAACAACGTCGCTAGTGATCTCCAAAGTGAAAGTGAAGGTAGAACCAAGCCCATATATCAGGTCACTGAAAATAACAATTGTATCAAGGGCTGTAGACTCGGAATCTCTCTGTAAGCACTTGCTGCGTTGTTGTGGCTGCTAGAAAAGAAATCAAGATGCAGTTTATAAGTAAACAAAAAAGACATTGGGGCAAAGCCGAGAATGAAATCATCAAAGAATTGAAACCCACCAGTGTAGGAGACACATCCTGTGTTATATCTAGCTCCTCCATATCAGCTAGCAAATCAATCTTTCTTTGAGGGGGAACATAGACCAAAAGCTGTGTCTTGAAAAACAACCCATAAGCACCAAGCTCAAAGTTGGTAAGGAGACTGGTGGCCGCTGTACCTCTCCTAACTGCAGCAATCTCCCACTCAGACTGTATCAACCATGTCGCCAGCATGAGGTAAGGGACATCATGGGGAACTCGAATATGATCCGGGCCCAGCTACCACTCATAAACCCTCTTCCCTAGGTAATACGAGTCATAAAATATCCCAGTGAAGAGTACGCGCATCTGCTCATATGTCATAGTTGTCTGGATGAACCTAGGGAAGTCAGCTGCATCTCCCCAAGGATACCTCATAATCTGTAAAAGTAAAAGAATAATCATTAGATAAAAAAAGAGAAAGAAGAGAAAAAAAAAGAGAGTAAGAAAAAGAGAGAGAAAGAAAAGAAAGAGAAAAAGAAAAAATTTTGAAATAAGAAAATAATAAAAATGATAAAAAATTAGATACAGATACAAGATGAATGGCTTACCTGGTCCCACTTGAGGCCATTTAGCAATTGTTGAAATATCACGACATTCGAAGAAGTATGGCGATACTATCTGGTATATCGCCATGCCTGACCACGAGGGAGGATGCTCACATCCCAACCCTATAGGAAGCCTGACAGCGCGAGCATAAGAAGTACCCCATGCTCATAAGCCCATATCTGCATCATTCAAACACAAATGTTGGCGAGTGATAGAAAATGAACATGGAAAATAAATTATGAAAGGAAGGATGGTTTTATACCTCAATAGCTCGCTTGTAGCCGACCTTCAACTGCACCCCTCTAATGCACAAGTCCATACCATAATACAAATATGAAAAAGCAGATCTCCCCAGTTAAACTATCGGACGGAGTCTAGGTCATGAAAGGAAAGGAGAAGTGCCAAATCAGCATCATTCCCATAGTTTGTAAATAAGGTGGTGGAAACGAGATAGAATAAATAATCTCAAGCCACCACGTCCACATCCATCACTTCACCTGCTCATAAGGCATCTCTCGGTATTGCAGATGGATGCTCTCATATCTAATTATGTCCTGAGTGATGATGGCTCAATGCCGATAGCTGCTAGTAATCTGTTTAGCAGACTCCCGAGAGTCTAAGGTCCTCAGTCGGTCATCAAACTAACTGATCACCCTCTAAAAGACAACTAGGTAATGGAAACAAAGTCAATGGGGGTGATGGTCATTTTACTAAAAGGTAAATGGAATGTGTGCGTGGAGTCCATCCATCGCTCCATAAGCGCAAGAATGCTAGTAGGTGAATTCCATGTCTGAACCCAAGGCAGCATATCTATAAAGTGATCAAAACCCATCACTCTAACATGCTCCGGAATTTATTTTGGCAAATGATCAAACCACTCGCTCGCCTCATAAGCATTACCACTGGATTCACTGTGACTCAAGCTCGTTTGCAAGAATAAACTTAATGTAAATATGTTAATATAGTGCAACATCATATTTTAACATACTCTACACATATGGTGCACATACAAGCTAAGAACTATGTAAAAAACGAAGCAAGAAGACAAGATAGTAAGAAAATGGCACCAGCCTTCATAGAAGGGCGCAACAACCTCCACTTATGGTGTCATGCCTTAACTTATGGAGCCACACCATCTAAGTAAGGCACCATGCCAAAGGAACAGTGCCTTAGGAAGGCGCGAGGCCAAAGGTGCAACACCCTCATGAAGGCACCATGCCTTGAAGTTGTGGCGTAATGCCATATTACTAGGGCACATGCCATAAGCATATGGCGCTCACCAAATCAACGCGACAAAACACCAAATCATCGATAATTCAACTTTAAGTAAAATCTCGGCTAATTTTTTGTGTCTAGCCTAATATTCTTATGTTTCTACTACTAATAATATAGCAAATTGAAAGTTAGAGTGACGAAATACCTCGATCGCATCCCAACACAAGTGATAGGACAAATCATGCTTCGAGCAAATGTTCGTGCCCACATCAGATGTAAACTCCGTTAATTTCATTCTCGGGCTCAAATCTCAAACTATGGGATTGATTACTATGTTTCTAAGGAGCCAATCTACTGTGTCTCCGGCTGCCATTTGAAAAATTTAATAAAAAAGGAAGACAAGGTTTGAGAGAATTTGAAAGAGGAAGGAAGGAGAGAGTGAGTAAAAGTGACAAAATGGGGTCACTTTCACCCTTATATATGCATGATAGGCCTAAAGTCCAATACTGACCCACGAGCCCAACTTAGCCTGGTAACTCGACTACTGCATCAAGCCTTCATGTTTAGTCAATGAATTATTATTGGCTAGTCTGAGGCTAAACATCGCCTGCCCTAAGTGAGTTTGTCTCGTTTGGCATGCCAAAGCACGACTCCTAATAAAAGCCTAAAATGCATAAAAAGAACTTGGGTTTCAGAAATATCTTGCACATATACACATAGATTTACACACAACCCCCATAACTCCCCAATCAGTCACCTCATATTGCATACCACAACACAATGTTCTATAAAATTATATAAATTTGCATAAAATCATGTGTGAACTCCCCATAATTCCCTAGTAAATTTCCTTATTTTGCATGCTGCATCAGTGATAAAAATTCAAACAAGGTCATGCATCAACACATACCCTGAATTCCCATTGGAATTACACATTTCTATCACTTGACACGTGCATGCCTTCTTTGATCTGATCGTAGGATTTCTAATTATAATTAGCCAAAAAGCAACTTTTTCTGCATGACAAGAAACGTTTTACAGGAAATCACCCAATAAATTCAACACACTAGGTTTTAATATCTAAGAGAGTAAAATTCCCATCAAAGTTAATACCATTTAAGCCTTCTAGTCATGGCACACCCAAAACTATCTAGTTGTGGTGCACCTACAGTCATCCGATCATGGCTCACTTTTCAAGTCGTCCAGTTGTGGTGCATCCAAAGCCACCAAGTCATGGTGCACCCAAAGCCTTCCAATCATGGCGCACTTTTCAAGCCATCCAATCATCACATACCCAAAGTCATTGAGTCGTGGCGCACCCAAAGCTGTCTTGCTATGGTGCATCTTCCAAATGGACAACCTCCCCAAAGGTAGCATTTCAAATTTTATGTTGCTATTTGGCACACTACACTTTTTATGCCACCATTTGGCGCATCGCACTTTTCATATCATCCAGCTGTGGTGCACCATCTGAAAGGACAACCTCCCAAGGGGAACATTTTAAATTTTATGTCGCCATTTGGTGACCTACACTTTTTACGCCGTCGTTTGGCGCACCGTACTTTGCAAGCCATCCAATCATGGCACACTGTCCAAAAGAACAACCTCCCCTTACATTGCCATTTGGCTCACTTGCACTTTTAATGCTACCATTTGGCGCAGCTCATTTTTCAAGCTGTCCAATCGTGAAACACCATCTGAAAGGAAAACCTCCTAAGGGGAGCCTTTCAAACTTTATACTATTGTTTGGTGCACAACACTTTATTTCATCGTTTGGCATACAGCATTTTGTTTAAGCTACCGTTTATCATAATTCACTTTGTATTAAGCTGTAGGTTAGCATATCCAAGTTGTCCAGTCATGGCATACCCGAGCCGCCCAATCATGGTGCACCAAGATAAAATCCAAAGTGAAACTAGTCCAAATCCTCAATAAAGCAGGCATCCCTCAAATAATTTAAGTCATCCAAAGGATGTAAATCAGGTGAGTACTACACTGTTTACGCATCTACATTACACTTTGACAAAATCTTACTTAAAAAGCAAAGTATTATTAAAGTGGGGGCAAATTATAGACACTCAATTTTTGCCCAAAAAAAGATTGTGGCTATCTTGGGTAGCTAGTCGAGAGGGGTTGATGTAGTTGATGTTAGAGTTTTTGGGGGCAAGACTACTACTTATAAGGCTTGGTGGGCTACAGAGCATGGTAGCCAGGAGACGGAGCGTAAAGTGACTCTGACTCTGAGATGGACGACAGTCTTCGGGCAATGACTGAGACGGCCTTAGACTCTATAAGACGAGTTGGCTTTTAGGACTCTGATGGCTTTAGGGAGATGCCTTCGAGGTAGCGTAGACGGTTCGCCTAGTCCCTCGGTGCATGCCAACCTTATATTAATAGGATAGGACTTTTTCTTTTTCAATTTTTGATGCAGCCCGTATTTTTATGAGGGCATCAAGATAGGATACTAACCCATGATGTATAGAGGATTCAGTTGACATGTTTTTTGGTTTTGACACTCTGGATAGTGTATACACATAATACTGATGCACATAGATAGACGACAGAGATGGATGCCTATAGGATAGGGCTTTTGTGATTGTCTCTTTACATAGCTTGTACTAATTTAAGATATGTAAAAAGGGAATCATTTTGACACTTTTTTAAAAGGAAGCTCAGTTTTATCCTTTATAAGATTGTTGCTTTTGAGCCTTAACTTTTGCCTAAGCCACCCTTTCAGGTTTTGGACCTAGCAAGCTTTTGATTTTGCCTAAGCCGCCTGCCCTTGTAGGTTTTCAGCTTAGCATGATTTGTTTTGATTTTTAATTATTTTTGCACCGACACAAAAAATCTAAAATTTTCAAGTAAAGAGGGACCGCACCTACAGATTGGGCTATCTACGTATCCCGTACTTTTAGAACATATTTTTGGGAATTAGGCTACCGTAGATTGGCCTTACGGTGACATAAGGATATTTCTGGTGCTAATGCTTGAATGCATTCACACAATATATCTCTTTTGGTGCTAATGCCTGAATGCATTCACACAATGTATCTCTTCTGGTCCTAATGCCTGAATGTATTCACACAATGTATCTCTTGAGTTGATCCAAGTTACATGGATTGGTGAACTCATTGCCATCTATGTCTGACAAGATGACACTACCTCTGGAGTGGATTTTCTTCAACATGTAGGGGCTTGCCCATTTTGGCCTGAATTTACCCTGAGGATCTTGCACAGGAGCTCTGATTTTCTTGAGTACAGTACAACCCTCTTCGAGTTTTTGATCCCAGATTCTCTTGTTGAAGTGCTTGGCTATTCTCTATTGGTAGCTCTGAATCTAATTAAGAGCGTCTAGCCTTTTCTCGTCGATAACATTCAACTACTTGTGATAGCTCTGGGCCTATTCAGTTTCGGGCATCTGACTTTTTCTCATGACCTTGGCTGATATGATATGGACTTTGTGTAACAGTCTATTTATTTAGTGTCTTTTTCACTGTCAGTAATAGTGATATACTGGTCTGTGAATAGTACCATCGGTCCGAGACTTGATATTATTTCGGTCTAAAAAAATTACTACGTGTGTCTAATATTTGATTTAATATTTTTGGAGCATGTTTGCATGATTTAGGTGGGTAGAAAATATTTCATGAATTTTTTTGGAGAATGAAGGCTTTTAATGACTAGTGATTTTTAGTGTAGTATGTTAAGGAATAATTGAGGAATTATTTTTGTGGAATTAATTTAATTAATTGGTGGAGTTAAATGATAAATTAGAGGAGAATTATTTGAGAAATATTTAGAGCCATTGGATGAGAATACCTTGACTTGGTCATAGCCCTTCATTAAGCATAAAATTAAGAAGTCAAATTTGACTTTTCCACCTAAAAGCTACCATTCACCAAGCAACACCTCTTTCTTCTTCTTCTTCTTCTTCTTCTTCTTTATCTCCACGCCACTCTCTCTTCTCTCTTTCTCTTCTATTTTGTTCAATTTCTTACCTCTAAACTACACCCAAATCACCTAAGTAAGCTTTGAATTAATAATCAAACATTAAGAACTAAACAAAAGGAGTTGGAATTTGGAGTTTTTAAGCAAAGTAATTGGAGTTACCATTGAAGCAAGTAAGTTGTGACTTTTAGAATTTGTGAATTAATGAGTAGAATTCAAGGTTTAGGCATGTAATTGATGAATTAAATCATGCTCCATTCATTTCTTTTGTTAATTTTGATTTTAATGTGCATTTTTCCTATTTTGAAGAAGTTGGTGAACCCTCTCTAAAAGGGAAGGAGAAAGCCAAAGAGTGAGGCTTTCCAAGCTTCTTCAAGCTTGATTAAGAGGTTAGTGCACTAATATTTTCATTTCCCTTT
>CANUEX010041232.1:0-18357 GCA_948099535.1 Jatropha multifida | reverse complement strand
AAAATATACACACTTCCAATATAACTTCTCCAAACCCCAAAACTTCAATTCAACTCAAATCATTAGCAAGCACCTCTAAATAATCATTCATATATTTAGATTCTATCATCAATATTATAACCCATTCATTTCAGATGTAATTATTGATATTCATACACTAAAATATAGTCAAAGTCATTATTTAATTAATTACAACTCTTAATTAATAATAAACTTAATATATACAATCTTCACCATTTACAATTTCTATGTGTATGCCAAAATCACTATATAAGATATATCCTACCCAAAATGCTATATCTACTTTGATGCTCTCCTTTGGTCCTAAAAGGCGTCCTCCGCTCCTAACCTGCGTGATAAAAATCAATGCATTGAGTGGAAGACTCAGTGGTGCTAAATAATCAACAATATAAAATAATACACATAGCTCCGAAAGTGAGTCTCGAAAATGCTTAAAATTGCTCAAATATATATAAATTAAATATCGAAATCACATCAACTAAATTTGAACACCGTGAAAACCATAAAATAAAAAGGAAAAAGATTAATAAACTCATGAGTCTTAATTTAATAAAAATTTCATTCTCAATTAAGGCTCGTACTAAACAGAAAGAATGTAAGCAGATTCGATTGTGATCTGTGAAAGCGCCACCCCCATCATATAATTGTGGCCTGTGGAAGTGCCACCACCATCTCATAATAAGCGCGTCCACTTATTCATAAAGGCCGATAACCCTAGCTTATGGTCATAGCTCCACATAAATAAACGGGCTGATAACCCGAGCATGCTCACATATCGCAATACATCTCATCATACTACAAGTCAATCATGTATAGTAGAGCCCAAAATAAATGCATTCTTTCACAAATAGTGTCATTTCTCATTCACCATTTCTTATCCAAAAACATTTTAAAATTAACACTTATTACGTATACATAAATCCTTTGCAAAATATCTTATAACTTAACATATTCCTCACAAAATTTCATAAACTTATAACTTAATAAAGTTATCACATTCTCCCTTTTTTTATACTTAATAAAATAAATTCAATTGGACATATTCAAAATAAATATACTTAATATAGTATAAAAGTACTTAAATCAAGAAATTTTTAGCATTTTCATAAACCTGACCTTTGCTGTTTTCTCAAGGTATAACTGAAGTTATAAGACTTCAAATTGAGTGAAAATTTATTCATTAGAAAGATAAGATAAAATTCTAAAAATATCATGAAGGGACCATAGTCCAGATCATTTTCTAAGAGGGTGAAATAAACCCAAGAACACAGACCAACAATCCAAACACGATTCAACACAACCAGTTTTGGTATAAAGATCATAAATTGAGCTATAAGTATTCAAATTAGATACAAGAGGATGATTTAGAAAGATAAGAAGTAGAAATAAAACTTTTATGAAGAACACAAGATATTATATTGCCATTTTAGTGGCCAAAAGAGACAATCAATTTGAATATACAAGTGAGACGCCATAACAGAACCAGTTTTGGTATTTAAATCATAAATTGAGATAAAAGTATTGGAATTGAACATAAGAGGATGTTTTAGAAAGATGAGAAATAGAGATACAACTTTCATGAAGAAGTTAGAAGAAAATGGAAATTATAAAAGGGTCAAAAATGACTTTCAGTCCACCCTAAGTACACTTATAACATCAAAATTCATCAAAAACCTAAAATTTAAATCTTAAGAGAATGAAAGGGAAATTAGAATATTATTACACTAACCTCTTTTTCAAGCTTAAACAAGCTTAAAAACTCTATCCTTGGGTCTTCTCCTTGCCTTTGTGAGAGGATTCACCAACCTCTTTAAGTAGAAGAAAGATAATATTAAAATAAAAAAGTAACACTAGAAAAGAAAGGAGCATGACTTAATGCATTAATTTCATGGATAATCTTATAATTATACTTAATAAATCACAAAATTCAAAAGTTACAACTTACCTCCTTTAATGGCAACTCCAAAACCAAAGTTTAGAAACTCCAAATTCAAGCTTCTACTACTTAATTTTCAAGGTTGAATCAAAATCCTATGATTTAATTAGGTGGTTTAGTGGTATTTGGAGGTAGGAAAATGAAAGAAAAATGGAGGAAGAAGGAAGAAGAAGGTGGCGTGGAGGAAGAAGAAGGGAGGAGAGAGAAAGTGTTGGTGATTTAAGTAGCAAAGTCGAACTTTGCTTCTCATTTTATGCTAAATCAATGGCCAAGATCAAGCCTTAGGTAATCTCATCCAATGACTCTAAATATTTCTCGAATAATTCATTTCTAAATATTATTTAACTCCACAAATTAATTAAATTAACTTCCCAAAAATAATTCACCATTTATTTCTTAATAAACCACAATAAAAAATAATATTTGTCAATTGCCGCAATTCTCCAAAAATATTCATGAAATATTCCCTACCCATCTAAATCATGCAAACATGCTTCAAAAATATTAAATAACATATTAGACACTCATAGTAATTTTTCTAGACCGAAATAATACTATGTCCCAGACTGATGATACTATTCACAGACCGATAAATCACTATTATCGACACTGAAAAAGACACTGAAAAATAGTCCGTTATAATTCTCCGGCACCGACTTATGGCATCCGTTATCTGGTCCTCTGGGATTGGACAACGGGTGTTACATTTAATGGTATCAGAGTCTGACCCCCCTCTAGTAGATATATGGTTCGAGGACGAATCATGCGGAAGCTGGTGGGCATGTGACATCCCGACCCGGCAAAGCGATCCTAAGAGGGCGGGTAGAGCAGGGCTCCTGACAAGCTTTTAGGATGGCAGGCTAGCTAGGGTAGTAGAATGCGAGACATAGGAATGAATCGGATCATATATCGAAAATGGGGTAACTAATCATCAGAGGCGCTTTTTGGTAGAATGGCTGGAGAGTTGGAAGAACTTCAGGGTTAAATGTGCTTGTTTGATAGAAATCCCAGGATGGGTGACCTCCTGGGAAGTTCCCATTTCACCTGCGGTACAAAACCGTGTGGGTCTTGCCCGATCTTGTATGGGGGAGCCGGCTTAATCCAAAGCGGACAATTTCTCTGGAGGTTAGAGTCAGGGCGTTACAGTTACCAATAATGTTCCTTTAAGAAGAAGTACTAAAATTATTGATAAGCCTTCTTGACTTCAAGATTTTGTAAGTTATGCTATTTCACATGCTTCTACTTCTGTTGTTACTTCAGTCTCTACAGGTATTTCTCCTTCTTTTGTTTTTTCTTCCCATCACCTTGGTTTTATGTGTAAAATCAAATCTATAATTGAATCGACTACTTACATTCAAGCTTCTAAAGATCCTCTTTGGATACAAGTTATGACAGAAGAAATCAATGCTTTGGAGGTTTATGGCACATGGCAGTTAACTACCTTACCTAAAGGTAAAAGGGTTATAGGATCTAAATGGGTTTATAAGGTGAAATATAAGCCTAATGGTGATGTTGATAGGTACAAAGCTAGTTTAGTCGCCAAAGAGTATAATCAAATAAAGGGGATTGACTTTAAGGAAAGAGTTTCTGTGGCTAAAATTGTCATAGTTAGGATTGTTTTTGCTATTGCTATAGCTAATCATTGACCTTTATGTTAGTTGGACATTAATAATGCTTTTTTGCATGGTTTTCTTAATGAGGAAATATATGAGATTCCACCTACTGGCTATTCTAAATCTTTACCAAATCAAGTTTGCCTTCTCAAAAGACCTTTATATGGCCTTAAACAAGCCTCTAGATAGTGGAATGTTGAATTTGGTACTTTTATTATTATTCATTTGGGGTCTGTTCAATCTGCCCATGATAATTGCTTATTCACTAGGACTGTTGATGATACTTTCTTGATTCTCTTGGTTTATGTTATTGATGTTATCATCACTAGTAACAATCTTGATGCTATTTCTGTGGTGAAACAAGCCTTTGCTATTTCTGTGGTGAAACAAGCCTTACATTCTCAATTCACTATAAAAGACTTAGGTTTTGCAAAATATTTTTTCATAATAGAAATAACTAGATCCAGTTCTGATATTTTACTTAGTCAAAGAAAATTTATTTTGAACCTTGTTAAGGAAATTGGTCTAGAAGATGCAAAGCCTGCTTTCTCTCCTTTGCCCAAGGGTCTTAAATTATCTTTGGAAGATGGTGATTTGTTGACAGAACCAAATCAGTTCAGGAGACTTATTGGCAAACTCTTATATATCACTTTGACAAGGCCTGATATTAGCTTCTCAGTTCAACATCTTAGTTAGTTCATGACTACACCTAGGTAGCCCATATGCTGGTAGCAATGCAAGTTATTAGATATTTGTGTGGATGTCCTTCTCAAGGCTTATTTTTTTTTTGCCACTAATGATCTTAAACTTCAGGCCTTTTTTGATGCCGATTGGGCCTCTTGTTCTTCCACACGAAGGTCATTAATAGGTTTTGTGTTTTACTTGGAGGAGTATTGATTTCTTGGAAATCAAAAAAGCAAACTACTGTCTCACAGTCTTTTGCTGTAGCTGAATATAGAAGCACGGCTTCTACAGTTTGTGAGTTGCTCTGGATCTATTACATATTGAAGGACCTTCGTGTTTCTCTCGATCTTCCCATTCCTTTACACCTTGACAATCAGGCTGCCCTTCATATTGCAGCTAATCCTGTGTTCCATGAGCGTACTAAGCATCTCGATATAGATTGTCAATTGGTCGGACATCACCTTAAATAAGGTTTTATTCATCCATTTCTTCCGATTCTTAGTTAGCAGACGTCTTCACAAAGCCCTTCAATTCTACTCTACATTCTGATCTTCTTTTCAAGTTAGGACTGCTTGATCTGCATCCTCAAACTTGAGGGGAGGATGAAAATATATTAACTGTAACATATTTATTCAATAATAATTCCAATTCAGCATTAGTGATTGTATAGGTTGTAAATACTAAGCCTCATATAATTGTAACTCTAACGCAATAATCAATACATCAACATTATTCAGTTTAACTTTTTTGCTTTCATATCGCATTTACTCTTATTCTTTTCAACATTCATATAAACTAATTTGATAATGTGAGCATTTGCAAATTTTTTATGTCAGGTTTTGGGCATTGTTATGGAGAAGCAATAAAGTAATCGATAAGTTTACTCTTATTCTTTTCAACATTCATATAAGCTAATTTGATAATGTGAGCATTTGCAAATTTTTTATTTCAGGTTTTGGGCATTGTTATGGAGAAGCAATAAAGTAGTCGATAAGTTAACTAATTTGACCATAGATGGGGTGATTAGTTGTCATTTTCTTGATTTTCCTTCTTCCGACGAGGTGAGGTTCATGCATTGGGATATTGAAGGTGTGGCTAGGGATGGAAGCAAGGCAATATCCATGAATTTTGAGTTACTTGTATCGTATTCATTTAAAATTTTACTATTTATACTCGTCTAAATATGTCTAGATATTTATTTAAATATCCGTATCTGAATCCATTTAAATATTACTGCTCATATCACCAAATATTCGTTTAAAATATCCTTATATAGATAGGATATCCATAAATTTTAAATTATTTAAATCCGAACTTATTAAAATATAATTTTTACTAATAACGGATAGGATAATCCCAGGGCCCTAAAATATCAGACTGCTCAAGCCATCGGTGTGACGTGGCCACGTGTAAGACGTACTATGAATTAGGTATGGAAGGACCACCATATGGGTCATGATTCAAGAGACGCACTAATGGAAAACGAGACATGAAAAAGGAAGGTGAAAAGTGTGAAGTATGGAGTGGACCATCTCTACCTTTTATGGGGGATTAAGGCGATATTAAGCAGACTAAGCACAAGAGAATACCTGAGTAAGAATAATTTGAAAAAAAGCGACTAATTGAGTTGGCCATTAAAGTTGTCAAAAAGGACTATTTACCCACATCACATAGGCCAATTTGGAACTAAACTGTGAACCCCCTCCACATAAGTTCACCCTTCCCTTTCCATCCATTTGATACTTATTGAAGAGATGGAATAATTCTACAAAAAAAACTAGAAAAGGGCCATGCAAAAATTATGTATCTGTACTTGGATGAGGGAGGAAAAAACACTCCATTTGTTTTACAGGAAATAACTTTAATTTTAAAAACATATATATTTTGAAAAATATTTTCTATAGAATTTGTTTTTGTTTATTTGGTTGTAACATTGAATTTTATTCAAAAATATTAACATTTTTTATTTATAAATGGTAAAAATATTTAAATTTTTAAACAAATTTAATATTTCATCTGGTTTATTATTGAATATGAGAAACAAACACAAAAAATAGATAATTGTAATAGTTGTCAGTGATGAATTGTAATAACAATAATAGCTGCCGATGATTAATGGCATATGCCTAATGTATATATTTTATCTCAAAATAACGTCGTTTCTTTCTTTTTTTCTTTTTATAAAAAATTCTCTATTGCTAAACTTCTTTTTCCAAAAATATTATCTATAGCAGGTGCCTAAAAGCGGTTAATTCTGATTTTAAGTTTCCTTAAAATCAAATTCGAACCACCAATTCTACACTTTTTCCGAGATTGGGAGAGCTAACCTCTTTTTGTTTTCGTAATCTCTCACTCAATCTTCAAATGCCAAATTATTGAGCAGGGAGCATGTGCTCTCCTACTCACATTAGGTTAAACCCACCGCATTATATCCCGTGAGCCCAGTACAATTGATTCAATTGGAATTCTACCAACCTCCTCTGTTTCCCAATCATTGATAAAAAGAAAAATTATTGTGTATCCACCCACGTTATGTAAAACACACCTAAAACTAAAAAACTTAAAAAAAAAGGGGAAAGAAAGAAAGAAAGAGGATGCATATGCACTGAGTGCACTAAAAAGCACCTTTATAAAGCAAACAGAGTGGAAGGCTTTTTGGCCAGGAGAAAATACAATGTAATATTTCAACTTTCAAGTTGGGTGTCACCCAAGGCTCTCTTTGGGTCAATGTAAATGTATTTCATGCACAACCTCACATTTTTCTTTAGGGTAATCAGCCATCAGAAGGGGAAAAATTTTTTTTTGACACTTCTCTGGACAGAGACTAAACTAGAAGATCAAATGGCAGTCAAGATAAAGGTGAACAATCTTACTTCGCTTTGCTGCTCAAAAGTATTACACACCATGAAACGTTGAGAACAGATAAAAAAAATGCTACAGAAAGAACGAAGGAAGTTTTCTTCAGAGCCTGCTTTCATTTATTACAGTTTTGTTAATGTTAATGCTTACTTAATAGAATGGAAAACCAAAACATTCATAACGGACATAAAAGTTTTGAAACAAAATTTAGGTCTTTACTGGTTATGAAAAGTGGATTTCAAATACAAGATGCAATAAATAAAGAGAACTTACATGCTTCGATGTCTCTCTATTTTAACCATATCCGTGAATTGGCATTTGTGACGGACTCCAATTTTTTCGTTTAAAACACTGACAAAGAAGCACACCTTTATGATCCAGTGCCTTGAGACAAGACAGCCGTTTATTTCTGGAACTGCTGTCAACCTTTTTATAAAATATGGAACTTGATCCTATTCAAGCAAATTGGATACCATAGCATTCTTGAGTTTTTGACAGTTCTTGTCTGTTGGTGAAAATGACACCGGGATTGTCTAGAAAACTTCTCAAATTGCCTTCCATCTGTCTCACAATGCCAACTGTTGGCAAATCCATGAAATTGGAAAAGAATCATATGCAAGTATTGACAAGTAAGAACCCAAGAAATTCAGTTTTTTTTTTTTAACAAATAAAAACAGTTCAATATGAAGCAATTTTTTAACAAACACAATAAACTGTCAGCAAATTTCTACTTGTATGCTGACTCAAATTTAAAGCCAAATCATTTTCTTTTCAAAATGCTACTGTAAATTGCCAGTTCTGAGACCTATGATCCTATATTTTATGTATGAAATGCAGCGGAAACATTAATATGGTAGGAAGTGGAAAAATCTCACTCCATTTTTTAGCTTACCATTCAACAATAAATCGAGATCCCACAGAAATATTTACATCATTCTGTCTCTTCTACAATTTCATGGAGATCTAGATCTACTAAAGTCTCTTTGCCGAATAGAGTAAATCCCACAGTTGCCTGCAAAAATAGAATCTTATCCAGAATTACAATCATTTTCTTGCATAGTGCATGTGCCAAAAAAAAACATAAAGGCTATTACAAAAAGGGATTAGACTAGCCTAAACCGGTCTATGAGCCTACTTATGGATCAAACCAATCGAAATATGTAGTTTTTAAAAATTGCTCCTGTTTTATCATTTTTTCCCATGAATGATAAGACATACAGTTGTTCCAACAAAAGGTTATTTTTCATCAGTTCATGAGTAGGCCTATAGACTAAGAAAAGAAAGTTTTCACCCACATAAGAATGTTTTGGTCAGTACTTATTAGGGTTGGCCCTGTTATGAAAGAATGCGGCAGACTAATATTAAATCTTACAGGTATTCCCAAATGAGGAATTTTAGGACCTTTAAAACACCAGATGATTTTACTGCTGGGAGAAGAACAACTATACCTTTCCAGTCTTGCGGTTTAGTTTCTTAAGGATGCCTGCAAATTCTGCAAAAGTCCCAGATTTGACACGAACGGTCGAACCAGCTTTCAAGAGTTTGCTCTTCTTTTTCCTAGGTGAACCATTGACAGGAGGATCCGAAAATATTCTGGATCCTGTTGTGGGATCGGGATCTCTATCTAATTTTGTATTTTCATTCCCAAACAGCTTCTCTGAGTTAAGCGCTCCCTCTTCTTGACGTTCTTCTTGAAAAGCTTCATCATATTTTTCTTGTTCCTCTTTTGCCTCCCGGAAGATTTCTTCCATATCCTCAGCAGACACTGGTCGTGGCCTGTTGATTTGTCTTTTCCTGTCCAAGCAAGTTGACATGCCCTGTTAATCTTTAAATATAAGCACATCAAAGCCACATAAGCCTGCACTCTCTGGCTTGGGCTTGTTAATTCTCTTTCCTGTGTAAGGAAATCGGTAGTTTACAATTGAACCGAGTAGTGAATAAGAACTGAAATCCCAAGCCCCCACCAGGGAAGGAAAAAAAGAAAAAAACAATAAGTTGTCATATACATTCCAGAGTATGATTGTAGACTGTGAGGAATCTGAAAAGGCTCGCATATGTGAACAAATTCCAGATTCTAACATTTTATGCGTAGTCAGAACACAAACTCTGTACCATCTTATATACCAACAAAATAAACATCCCCACAGTTAGATTATTATTGCCAGATTTAGACAGTTGAAGTATGAATTTGAAATATTCATTCACTTTCAAAACAAGCTTATTAAATCACAGAACTAGGCACTTTAATTGGATAAAAATTTTCGTAAGCTCCATGTCCCTGCCTCAAATTATTCTCAAAAATGCCAAAACTTTTACATGAAAGCCCGTGCACTGGGAAATAAAAATATGATTGCATATAACATCTGTACAGAATATTACACAAATATTTAGGAAATGCAACCTCAAAGACGAAGAAAGGACTCACGTATTTCCAACTTTTGAACCAACAAATCCACCAACTCCATTACACTCTCTTATGAAGTCATGTATCTCTTTGTTTAATACACACCATAGAAATACACATCCTGGAAAAACTGGCTTTGTTTTAACTGAGTAGGTACCATTTTTCAATTTTGTTTTAACCTTGATGGAAGGAGCATAGACCTGGAGAAAAACACCGAGGTTTTCAGAAAAATAAATGAATTCCAAACCAAAATTCCTGTCATCTATTGATTACCGATGAATCAATCAACATTCAAACTTCTAAATTCCTCAAACAATTATTTGCAACCTAATCAAAGCAGAAGACTGAGGTTTTAAGCTTATGATGGATCAAAGAACTAAATTGTAACTCCTACTAATCTTCTTTAGAGTTCATTTGTAGTATTCCTAGTTATGAGTTCATTCAAAAATCCTATCAATTTGGTCTATTTTAATCAATTTTACCAAATTAAAAATATAGCAATCCAAAATGAGATATTATACATATCAAACAAGTTAACCATAGATCAGTAAATAAAAAAGATAATGCAGGTAATTAATGTAATATCCAGGTTCTATACTGAAGTAAAACGATTGACTAATGGTATTAGGATATGGCCATAATAAGAACTGCAATAAGATAAATTTTTGCAACAAATTCATAAACCAGAGCTAAAAACTAAAAATATGATAAATTACCTTAAATTCCAAGTTAGGATAATTTCTAGCCAGTAAACGAGCAATAAGCGCGGCGGTCTCGTCACCCCTAACACGAGAGACGCGAACCACATACCATTGAGGACCCAAATCGGCCAGAGTATCAAGATTGAGGTCTACAGACCGAGAAGTTGGCTTCTTTTTGGGCTTCTTGATAAGTCTCTCTTCGACTTCTTCTCTCCAATTGTATCCAGCTTTGCTTTCTCTTCTCTCTTGCCTCAATTGCCTTCTCTCTCTTGCTGTTAACTCTTGTTGCTGGGTGTCAGTGGAATCAAGAGTTGCTTTGATTGGTGAAAACGCGTGTTTGGGTCTAGAGACTGGAAGGGAAATGAAGGGAATTGAGGGATGGCGAGGACTCCATAGAAGAAGCCCTTGCTCCATTTTTTGTTCTGGTTTTCCGCTCTACTGATTTGGTGACGAAGATAGAATAGAAGACAACTGATGGGCGCTGTGATCCTGTTTCGGATAAGTGGAAGACCGTGTGGCTGGAGGACAAGTGGGCCTTATAACCGGCCCAATTGTTCAGTATGTAGGTAGGATATTTTTGTCGTTCTACTAAAAAATTTGTTGCCTGTGTAAATGTATTATCGCATTCCCCCCCCCCCTAAGTCCATTAAAGCTTTCCCGCGAACTGAAATACAAAGATTCCATATTAACCAAATTAACCGCTAAAATCTCTGCCCTATTTAACTATTTTGCCACTAAAATTTTCAAAAACTCCCGCCGTTTTCCCTCCACAAAATCTCCCTCGTTTCTTCGTCTCAAAAACTCCTCTTTTATATGCAGAATTCTAATCCTTGTTCGCATTTCTTTTCTCATCAATCTCTCTCTCTCTCTCTACTCTCTCTCTTTCTCTGTTATTCTCACGGAAAAAGCTTCCCTGTTGGAAAAATGGGGAAGCAAACCAAAGCTAAAACTACTCAATCCTTTGGCAAGGGAAAAGTGACGCCGATGCAAATTGCATTCATTGTAGATCGATATCTCTCAGATAACAAATTCTCTGAAGCCCGCTCAGTTTTTAGAACTGAAGCCTCTTCTCTCATCTCCAAATCTCCAGTTGAAGAGGTATCCATCAATTATTCTTCCTTTTTTAATTTCTTTTGTTATATTCTGTATGCTTCTTTTTTATTTTATTATTTTATTTTTGTTTTTAGGCTCCCAAGAGTTTATTGAGTTTAGGGGCGATGTTGAACGAGTATATATCCTTGAAGGAGCAGAAGGTGATGGTAGATCAAGAAAGGGTCCGTTTGGAGCAAGAGAAATTCAGGGTCCAGAATCTTTTGCAGGGAATGCAAGATGTTATGAATGCTTATAATGCCAGTGGAACCGCACCTAATTCTACACCCATGATCCAGTCCTCTGCAAACAGAACTTTGGCTATGGCTCCTCAACTAGGCCCTGTTACTGGATCTTCAGCAGGTGGAACCGAAACCCATATCCCTCTTCATGTTTTTGTTGACATAAGTAGTTGAATATTGCTTGGAAATTAGTTTCCGCTGTTGAGACAGGATGTGTGTTGTAGTTGTTTGAAATGAAACAATGTTGCATACTTGTGTGTAAGTTGATAGAAAAAAAGCTTTAATATGATAGGATTTAACTAATTTCTGTGTAAATTAGTGTTAAAAATCAAAAGATTTTTTTTCCTATAAAATGGATATTAGATTTGGTACAGGATAAACGGTTATTGCCATCGTCTTCAGAAGAATTTTTACATTTTCTGGGCATTTTTTATGATTAGGATCCTAATAATGTTTGTTCAGCTATCAATTTTAAGTGGCATAACTATTAATACAAGAAACTCAAAGTCATTGATAAGAATTGTCTCATTGGGATACTTGTGTGCCTTTTTCTTTGCTAATACTCTGAGAAAGTGAGAAAAAAAAGAAGACAAATGAGTTCAGAAATGGTTAGTAATGCTCTTTGTTGGTGCTCACTTTTAGGTCTCGTGTACACATCGCCAACTGTTATGCCAATCTCCATGCCATCCAACGTCATGAAGGAGAACAATAATCTTTCAGCTGCAAACTACCCATTGACAAGAAAAAGATCTGGCGTCAGTGTAGCGGCAGAAGGGCCTCTAGCTACTAAGAAATCTCGTGGCAAGTTACCGTCCAGGAAAGCACCAAATACAGGTATAGTTTCCTTGGAGTTAAGATGCATCTAACTTATGACCTTGTAAAGATTTGTTTTGTTATTGCTGTTGAGAAAACCATTATTTTAAAAATTGTTGATTAAAGATCAATAAAATTTGTTTTTAAAATGACTTTCATATGTCTTAGTCTTAAAAATTTGTAAACTAAAATAGCTTTTCCAAATCTAAAATGATGCTTTTTCAAAAAGAGTAGCTTCAGCATCCACGCCAATAAGTCTGAATGACTTCTCAGAAATTTTATTTGATTTGACTCATTTCTTATTCAGGTACATGCAGTCAATCTGATTATGCAGCAACTATTCGAGAAACTGCTCAGCCTGATAATGCGGCCACTACTAAAGAACCTGAGTCCTCTGTGATTGGATCGTCACCCTATAACCGCACGCCTAGTGGTCCAATGGTCCAAGGATATAGTGTAGCCAAGAATTTGTTCAATCAACCATGGTTGTCTTCTCCAGCTAACTCAACTGGCCCCAAAACACCACCACAAGCAATTTCCTCTCACAATGATAAATCTGCCTCTCCAGTTAATATCTCTTCCACTGCTCATTGCAGTAGCAGCAATACTCCTCAAGAAACTCCTAGCAATTGTACTGTAATTACATCAGAAAGAGTTGTTTTGAGCCCATGCAAACATGTGGCATATACCGTGGAGAGAAACCATTGCATTTCTTCTACCTCTCCAGCCAAGACAACCTTTAAGAGGTTGAGTAAGAGGGAAAATGTAAAGGGAAGACTTGATTTTGATGGTTCTGATGTGATGACAACCTTTGATAATCCAATTATTGAGGAGATTTCAACATCTGAGTCTGATAAGGAAGGAGATATCTTTGACATTGATTTGCCCAATTTCGATGCACTTGGAGCTAACTTTTCCTTCTCAGAATTGTTAGTTGATCTAGATCTAGGCTTTGATGGGTTTGGTTGTCCATGCCAGCCAATCTTGGGTGGTTCTGCAGACACTGTTTCTGGGTATTTTTTCTTTGGTCATATTCTATAGCCATATGTTTGTATACTCCCTTTCTTGCATAAGTACTAACCAGTATAACATTTTTATTTTGATCTAATATTTTATGATGTGTAATATGCAGGTCCTCACATGAATCTAGAGATGGTAATCTGGGGGCTGATCAAATCGCGTCAGAATTTTCCTCAACTTTTACAGAAGTAATCTCGGGAAAAGATGTTAATATTCAAGGTGTTGAATATAATTCATGAATATCATAATTTATTGAAACTAATTCATTTATGCCTTTATCTCATATAAATACTGTTTATTCTAGGTCCTGAAACTCTAACTGCAGTGAAGTCTATAACAAAATGCATAATTCTAAGCCCTGGTAATTTATCACACTTGTCTTTTCTTTTTCTTTTTTTCTTTTTTAAAGGTTCTAGTCTTCATAACTGGACATTGTTTTTTTTCTCTTTTTTGTGTTTGAATTGCAGCAAAAATCCATCGGAGTTCCGTGGAACAGGAGAATTGTCTAGCGAGAAATTAAGGAGTTGGGAGATTTGGTGATTCTTAATCTGACATGATACAGTACAGAATTGACAAGAAAAGATTCTTAACCATTGCCATTAGAATTAAAAGTAACAACTTCCAAAACTTGCATTTGACTCGAATCATTCTTAGATCACATGTCCTACTATAATATGCCTACACAAGCTAGGTAAGATAACATTTTGTCGTGCCAAGTATAGTGGCCAATTTTACACTTGTAATGGTAATTCTTCATATTATTATTCAAGTATTTATGAAACGAATTGTGATATCCTCAGCTCCAGCATGTTATAGTTTAAGTTTATATTTTTTACAGTGTATCTGCCAAACTGTAACAGAATTTTAGAAGTGTTTGGATTATGTGAAACTGAAGATGCACAAAACCAAATAAGAGTAATGTTTTTACCTTTTGAAATTAAAATTTTATTATTAGTAATAAACCAGGAAAAACTTAGCAAATTGGATAAAAACTAACCCAGGTCAGTAGATAGACCTCCCAAAAAAACCCAACCTAGTATCCAAGATGCTAAATGAAAAAAACCTGGTAGGGGTACATAAAGTGTATTTAACAGAATAGGAACTACATGAACAAAGTCTGTCTAATAAACTCCAGCATAGAAGACATGCTGTGAATCCAACTCAACATCTGCTTGGCTGAAACCTTCTTGACTTGGCCATACCAAACCCAAAGAGCCAAATCAAAATCTACATGGCTTAAACCTTCTTGACTGCGGCATACCAGAGCTTCAAGCAAAGCCAAAGAGCCACCTGGAAAACAATCATACTCAAACAAGAAATTCCACTATGGTCTCTACAGAACAACCCCATAAACTATACAAGAATTAGCAGGTGTACTATGTGTTGCCACAGATAGTAAATAGAAAAACTGCACAAAAAAGAACAAGTCTTGGCAACTATATCAACAGAATGTGTGGCACAGATACTTGGAACAAGCAAAATTAAAATCAGAAACTAACCCAATCAAGGCCCATCATAATAGTGATGCAGAGCAAGGAACAAGAACATTCCCCTGGAAATCAGATTACTCTCTGTAGGCACGATATTGCCAAGGGCCCTCCACATAACCCACCAAAGTACCTCAAGATTCTCTGCAGAAAAGCACATGGTAAGCCTCCGATGCAGCAGCAACCCACAAAGTATCCCTCCACGATGGCTGTAGGCCCATACAGGAAATTCAACTTCCCATTCGTGTTCCAGTACCAACAGAAAGGCCTTTACTCTTTAGATTTTTGTAATTGTGTGTACAAATGTGTGCTATCAATACTATTCTAACAAACTATATTTACAGCTGGATAAATAAGTGTTGGGCCTTTGTTTAATTAGCCCAATTAGAGAAGTGGATCTTTATTATTTGTTTGAGTCCATTTACTTGTGCCACGTTGTACACTAACCTTAGGAACCCTAACTCAGTCTTTTGTTTTCTCATTTTCTTAGAAACCTTTGAGGGCCGCATTCATGGATATCTGGTTCTCCACTTCTACAATCCTCCCTCTCTAGTCCGAACAAGATTTGAACTTGGGATCTACTAGAAGAAATTGCAAATATTAGGGTGTCCTTGGACAATATACTGCAATTCTTTGCTCCATCTGTTCATATATTTGAAATTTTTATTAAAGTAAACTGCTGTGCACATACATGGCTTAATCAACCTCCTAAACCTATATTCTTTTGGTTTTCCCGTCTCTTCCAGTCCACCTTCAAACTAATGATTTGTCTTCATTGTATATGATGCCCAGTTTCTTTTGTTTTCCCCCCACTCTTATTGAAGTTATTACAGGGTTAAGTGTTGTTTTGCAAGATATTATTTTAGAGACTTGCTGGGTTTGGTTTCTAGCATCATCTTCAGATTCTGAACAGCGGAAGTCTCTGCAAAAGAAAAAGTATCAGAATTTCTTTTAATTTCTTAAAGCTTGATGTCTCTTCGAAAGCCACCACTTCCTCTCCTTCGACAATGTCTCCTGCATGAGAATTGCCCAACAAATCTTGCGACATGTAAACGTCTCTATTCATTATGGAGGGGCACTTATTGTAACCAGTAGTAATGGCTCAGGCAAGACCACCTCCTTAGTATGTTGGCTGGATTTTCTAAGCCTTCTGCAAGTCAGACCCTCTCGAACGGTCATGATGTGGCAGAATATTGAGTTTTCCGCCAATATAAGCTTCAACTTAATTGGCTCTCCTTGAAAGATGCCATCAAAGAAAAGTTTGTTGTCATTGACAATTTCAATGGTTTGAGATTCTTGAAGGCAAAGCAAGGGAATTCTATGCCTGCTATTGAGTTGATGGGGCTCGGAAGATTGGCAAGAGAGAGGCAAGAATGTTGTCAATGAGCCAACGGAGGAGGCTACAATTTGCAAGCCTACTGGCCATTGACCTACCAATTTGGTTTCAGGATGAGCCTTCGAAAACATTGCTCGAAAACATTAGTCCAGAGCATAGAAAGAAGGGAGGGATTGTGTTTGTTGCAACTCATTTGCCAATTGAGACTGAGGATGCTATGTATTTGAGACTGCCTCCGAGGTTCCCTAAAAGGATGACTTTGGAAGATATGCTTGATCGAGCCGATATCCCATAAAATTCCATCACTGCAGGTTAGGGTAATTAAGTTGTTCAGGTATATATATTGTGTGATAGGCAAAGTGAATTTTACGCGTATGATTTGATTTACCAAATTACCTTTAATTTATTGCTCTCCCCAAGTTACCGTTATGCTCCACCGCCCAACGAAGGGTAATCACGGAATAAAAGGAAAACAAGAAGTTACCATAAAATGCAAGATGCGTACAAATCAAACACTCTTGAGAATGAGGGTTTGCTCCCAAAGAGGCGGCAGAGAAGGCAGTTGCTCTGCCTCTTTGAACGACTGCGAAGCCGATGATTTCTCTGTCGTTTGTGCAATAGCCGTCGTTTGTCTGTGTGCATCATCATCATCATCATCATCGTTATCTTCTTTTTCGGGCTTTCTTTCTTTCTTCTTTCTTTCTTTCTTTGTTACAAAGAGGCTGTGACGATTTTTGGGTTTTAGAGTGCAAAAGAAACACGTTAAGGAATAGTTTGATCTTTGGCGGGGCAGTGTGGAGCTTTCGAGAAAGGCTTTTCTTTTTTTCAAATAGAGAGCTCCATTTTTGTAGCCATGGTCTCTTTGTTCCTTTTCTTGTCTGATTAAAGGTGAATCTGAGCCTCCATCGTCTACAATCTCTCGCTTTTCATTTTCTTCGATTTTTGTTATGTTATTTTTTTCTAGAATAAAAAATTTGCAACTGCTTTTGCGTGAAATATTATTACCTTAAGATTGCTGTGTGAATGGTTCATGTACAAGGCTTTGCTCTCAGAGAGAGGCGATTGGTTACAGGGTGGTTAACTCAGTTCTCTGTGATAGCTAGCGGAGCCGGTGACTACTGATTACGTTTTTATCTTGGAAACAATCCTTATACAAATATATCTACTTCCTTTCTTTTGTGTGAGCGGCTGTCTGGCGATTGAGGAGGCTATGATGATATATTCAGTGAGCCTGAATAGTCAAACTTGAGGACAGATACTCAATTTCCGGGGGAGACAACCTTTTGTTGTTGCAGCCCTGATGTTGTGGTGTTTCTGTCCTGTCCAATTTGAAGGCATATCTGATCTGAGCCTTCTCTTTCTCCAGATTTCTCTGTTTCTGTTTTGGCCTCCATCCTCTACAATCTCTCGCTCTTCATTTTCTTTAATTTTTGTTTCTTTATTTTTTTTTTCTAAAATCAAAATTTGAAATTGCTTTTGCATGAAATATGTTTACCTTAAGATTTTTATGTGAATGGTGCAAGTACGAGGCTTTGCTCTCAGTGAGAGGCAGTTGGTTTGAGGGTAGTTGGTGGTTGACTCAGTGCTCACTGATAGCTAGCGGAGCCGATGACTACTGATTATGTCTCCTCTCCTATGTTGGCAACAACCTTATATCAATATATCTGCTTTCATTATTATGTATGTGAGTGGCTCTCCGGCGAACTTTCGGTGGGTGACCCATGAGCTTCTGATTCTGAGCTCTTTTGTGATGTTTAATCTTCTGCTTGAAAAAGGCAAATACGCTTAAATCAAGGTCGGCTTTAGTTCACTTTGGGTTGGTGACTAAAAATAGAAAATCGGGATAATTAGTGAGCTTCTAATTTGGAGCTCTTTTATTATGTTCAATCTTCTGCTTGAGAAAGGCGAATCTGAGCCTCCTTTTATATGCTTAAATCACCGTCGGCTTTACTTTTACATTTGGTGAATGTTGTTGGTATGTGAACAAAGTTTGGCATAATTTTGATCTTTATTTCTTATGTTGGCAACAGCCCTTATACCAATATATCTGCTTTCTTTCTTGCGTGTGTGAGTGGCTGTCTGGCAAACTTCGTGGGGGGTGACTTTTGAGCTTCTGATTTTGAGCTCTTTTGTGATGTTCAATCTTCTGCTT
>CANUEX010041162.1:0-11410 GCA_948099535.1 Jatropha multifida | reverse complement strand
GTTTAATGATACAAGAGGGAAGCTCCGTAAAGGCAACAGGAAGAATTGCTCAGATACCGGTGAGTGAAGCTTATTTGGGGCGTGTTATAAATGCCCTGGCTAAACCTATTGACGGTCGAGGGGAAATTTCAGCTTCTGAATTTCGGTTAATCGAATCTCCCGCTCCAGGTATTATTTCGAGACGTTCCGTATATGAGCCTCTTCAAACAGGACTTATTGCTATTGATTCGATGATCCCTATAGGACGCGGTCAACGAGAATTAATTATTGGGGACAGACAGACTGGTAAAACAGCAGTAGCCACAGATACAATTCTGAATCAGCAAGGACAAAATGTAATATGTGTTTATGTAGCTATTGGGCAAAAAGCGTCTTCTGTGGCTCAGGTAGTGACTACGTTACAGGAAAGAGGAGCAATGGAGTACACTATTGTTGTAGCCGAAACGGCGGATTCTCCGGCTACATTACAATACCTGGCTCCTTATACAGGAGCAGCTCTGGCTGAATATTTTATGTACCGCGAACGGCACACTCTAATCATTTATGATGATCTCTCCAAGCAAGCGCAGGCTTATCGCCAAATGTCTCTTCTATTACGAAGACCACCAGGTCGTGAAGCTTATCCAGGAGATGTCTTTTATTTGCATTCACGCCTTTTGGAAAGAGCTGCTAAATTAAGTTCTCATTTAGGTGAAGGAAGCATGACTGCTTTACCAATAGTCGAGACCCAATCAGGAGACGTTTCAGCTTATATTCCTACTAATGTAATTTCCATTACAGACGGACAAATATTCTTATCCGCCGATCTTTTCAATGCTGGAATCCGCCCTGCTATTAATGTGGGGATTTCCGTTTCCAGAGTAGGATCTGCCGCTCAAATTAAAGCTATGAAACAAGTGGCGGGTAAGTTAAAATTGGAATTGGCCCAATTCGCCGAATTAGAAGCCTTTGCGCAATTCGCTTCTGATCTAGATAAAGCTACTCAGAATCAATTGGCAAGAGGTCAGCGATTACGTGAGTTGCTCAAACAATCCCAATCTGCGCCTCTCACCGTCGAGGAACAGATAATGACTATTTATACCGGAACGAATGGTTATCTTGATTCATTAGAAATCGGACAAGTAAGGAAATTTCTCGTTGAGTTACGTACCTACTTAAAAACGAATAAACCTCAGTTCGAAGAAATCATATCTTCTACCAAAACATTCACCGAAGAAGCAGAAATCCTTTTGAAAGAAGCTATTCAGGAACAGAAGGAACGCTTTTTAGTTCAGGAACAAGTATAAAGAAATTAATCACTTGGAATCTTTAACTTTAAAATTTTAAATTAGAATACTAATTTAAAATTAGAATACTAATAAAATAATAGAAAAAAAAAAAAAACAATATATATACATATATATATACATATATATACAAAAATAAAATATATATATATAAATAATATAATAGAAAAATGAAATATATACTACTAATATATGATATAATATATGATATACTACTAAAATGATAAAATACTCAATATATGTATATATGGAGAAAAATTGCGTCCAATAGGATTTGAACCTATACCAAAGATTTAGAAGACCTCTGTCCTATCCATTAGACAATGGACGCTTTTGTATTCCAATTTTTTTCTTTGATAATTTTTTTTATAAAAAAAAAAAAAAGAATACACAAGATAATTTTCCAAATTAAGAAATTAGAATTACATATTTTACCTATTATTATTTATATATAGATTATATATAGGATATATATTATATATATATATTCTATACTATATAGAAACTATATAAACTATATAGAACTATTCTAGATAATATAATAATAGAAATTAATCTAATATTCTAATATATAAATACTAAAATTTCTATATTGTTTTCTATTGTTTATATTTTCTATTTTTTCGATTTTCTTTTATTTCTTTTTATTTATATTAATATTTCTATTAATAATAAATATTAATATTAATAATAAATATTAATATAATTAATAAATAATTATTAATAGGAAATATTCTTAATAGGAAATATTATTCTATATGAAAATGAAATATTATTCTATAAGAAATATTATTCTATAAGATAATATTCTAGAATTTAGTAATTTAGTATTTTTTTTGTATTCATATTTTTTTTATTAATATTTATATTAATATTTAATAATATAATTATTTAATAAAATAATAAAAAAAAAATATGTAAGTTCTATTAAACATTTTAATTTTCATTTTCGTTAAATTAATATATTTATTATTCCATTAAATTGGTATTATATTCCATTATTATTAATAATAAGATAGATTATATATAATAATAACTAAAAATAACTAAAATATTCAAAAAAATATATAATAATATAATATTAAAAAGAATATATGGATTCTAGAAAGATTATCTCGAGTTTTTGGAGAGTATAGCGATCTAGAGCGGGTAGCGGGAATCGAACCCGCATCGTTAGCTTGGAAGGCTAGGGGTTATAGTCGACGTTAATTTATCATCTTTAACGTCTCTAATTCAAAACCGAACATGAAACTTTGGTTTCATTCGGCTTCTTTATGGGATATGGATAAATTTCCAGCTATAAGCTAGAAGATAAGACGGGAGTGAAAACAAATTGACCCATAACATCTATGTTAGCTTTTCGGTATTCAAAACAAGGTACTTTCTAGATGATCCCTCTAGACAAGTGGGATTCAAATTTCCCAATTAACAATTCTTCTAGTTACTTCGTTCTCTATTTCTATTTGATAGAATCCTTAGGAAAAGGGTTTTGTTTCGTTTCGACCGAGGTAAAACAAGAGTCGATGTCTATAATAAACCAAAGTCATCGTTTAATACTTAATTTTGCTTCAATTTCGACTATATAAAACAAGGAAAACGTTGAAGATTTAGTTACGATTAGAAATAAACTTTTCTGTCTTTTTCCATAGATCCTTTACTTATACTTATTCAATTGAAAGGATTGATCTAATTAAAATAAAAAAAATTATGTTTCGTAATTTAATAATCCAATTTTTCAATTTCTAATTGACTGTTGGATACAAATTACGAGAATGTATATTCTTCCTCGAATTTTTCATTGAGAAGGTAAAGGATTAAATCGTTTTAAGAAATAAAGTTTTTCATTCGAATATCAGCCAAGGGATCCCTTAACTATTCGTTTCAATTACTAGAACGAATCACACTTTTACCACTAAACTATACCCGCTACGATACAATTATCGTATATAATGAACTTTTTGTCGAGTAAGACAATGGAACATATTTTCTTATTTTCATTTAATTAATTTGATATTTCAATTTCTATTTTCTTTAATTAGTTATTTTAATTAGTTATTAAGTTAACGAGTTATTAAGTTAACTATTTATTTCTATTTCAATTGATATATTTCAATTTGTATATTTCAATTTGAAATTATTATTTATATAATTATATAAATAATAATTTCAAAATTAATAAAAAATAGAAAAAAATAATAGAAATTCTAAAAATATATAATTAAATAAATTCAAATTAATATAAATTAAATATAGAATCTATTTTTAGAATAGAAAAATAAACAATAATAGAAAAATAGCCAATTTCGAATTATATAGAATTCGAAATATATATTTAATAAATATAGAATAAATAGAGAATTTGAGAGAATTCGAATTTCTATTATTATATAATTAAATAAGAAAAAAAGTAATTACGAAATAAAGTAATAAAGAGAGAGGCAAAGCCTTTTTTTTTCAAGCCTTACTTGTTGTATAATGTAATTACTTGCTATGTAATGGAACATAATAATTATCCTTATAATTATTCTTTTTTAATCGGGAGAGATGGCTGAGTGGACTAAAGCGTCGGATTGCTAATCCGTTGTACGAGTTATTCGTACCGAGGGTTCGAATCCCTCTCTTTCCGGTTCCAGTGATGACTTGAATTTTTTTTATCTTTTCTTTCAAATTTCGAAAATCTTTTTGCTTTATTTCTTATTTCAATGTTCTATTTTATTTTCTATTTAATTTCTATTTAAACTATTTAAATAAATTAAAAAATGAATAATTTGAATATTTCATTTAATTTGAATATTTCATTTATTAATAGTTATTTCTAATTTCGAATTTTTCTTTTTATTGAATATTTCCTTTCTATTTACTATTTCTAGTTAAAAATTGAAATTTCAAATTTCTTTATTTATATTAATATTTCTATGGCAAATTCTATTTAAAATATTAATTTAAAACAAAAATATAGATTCAAATCGAGATCTAGAATAGATAAAGACTGGGTAAAAAGAAATAACATACTAAAAACATTTTAAAATCAAGAAAACCCTTAGAATTTTTATTCTATTCTTCACGTCCAGGATTACGCCCAGGATCATTAGATAAAAACCCAAAGATGAAGAGAGAAACAAAGAATATAACTACTGTGTAAACAAAGAGTTTAAGAGTAAGCATTAGAAAATCTCCACGATCTTTTTTGGTTTGGAAAAAAAAAATAGATTCTCTATTTTTATACCACATTTTCTATTTTAACACCAAGAAATGAAGTGATTTCTAGAAATAGAAATGAATTTTTCGAAATTCATTTGGAATAAGAGTCGAGTCTTTCTTATAATTTTTTTTCATAACTACAATTAGGGCGTTAATAGAATCTGGAATCAAAAAAAAGTTAAGAATGAAAAAAATGGGGGTGATCCAAAATTCTCGCGTTTATACAATAACTTTAATGTTTGAATTAAGAGCTTAGAGTATAAGACTTATCTGATCTTCTCAATTACTATAATTTTTTTCTCGAATAAATCATGAATTATTTTAGGATAGTATTAAAATCTCATCGAAAACTTACAGCAGCTTGCCAAACAAAGGCTAATAGAAAAAAGAGTAAAGGGATTACTGGCATAACATCTACGATTGGATTCAAAAAAGCGTAGGCTTCAGGCAATTTTGTGAATAAAAAATTGCTTGAATAAAGGGCAGAATTAAGACAGATACAAATTAAACTAAAACTATTAAGCATAACAAACATTTTGTTCTTGAAGATAATTGTATTTTGATTGATGACTAAGTTATTAATATGTTATTGATATAAAAATGAATCAAAAAAAAGTAAGGTAGACGAAGAACCCTTCTTTATTTTTATTAAATTTATTGTGTTATTAAACTCACCCAATCAAAAATCCTTCAATTCTCAAATCAAAAAAGAATAGAGGAAATCATATTTTTATACAATATCTTAGTTGAATTATCTATTATGAGCAATCAATTCAGTTGAATTCTATATCTACACATATGAAAATCCGAACAAGACAGTAATATATTTCCTAGATATTTGGATGGGAATTGACGAAGAACCACTATTAATATTAGTTTTTATTAGTGTTGAATAGAAATATAAATGGGGCGTAGCCAAGTGGTAAGGCAACGGGTTTTGGTCCCGCTATTCGGAGGTTCGAATCCTTCCGTCCCAGATATTCTCTATAATCTATCATTCTATATAATCTATCAAATAAAAATAAAAATAAAATGTCTCATCCCTTAATTTAACTTAGGTAACTTGAATTGCACTGCACCATATAAGATAGAATATCAAAAAGAAATTTCAATGACAATTCTTTAGTCTATCTGATAAAAAAGTCTATCTGATAAATAAGATGATCTTCGAGTATTTCGATACTGATTTTAGCACTCAGTCTGAAAGAATAACAAAACAATTTCCAATTTTCCCCACATCAGTCTTTTTTATCGACTACTGCATTAAAAAAATTGGATATTTTTTTAACCAATTTCCTATTTATTTAAAATCATTAATGAGTTAATCCGAATCTGAATAGGTTTTTTTTTATTATGATGATAAAAATATGTTTAAAACAAAACCTTATTCAAATAATGATATCTAGATGGAAAATTTAGAAATTGAATCTTTTTAATGATTTTGTAGGAGTCCGTGGAACTTGAATAAATGGGAGATAGGCAAATGCGTCCTAGGTACTCACTTAAAGACTTAAAAATAGCTTATTTCGTTTTTTTGTCTTATTTCTTTTGGAATATTCGAAAATTATCCAATAGAAATTAAGAAATTCAAATTTGGGATTTCTATGTATTGGTTGAACCGATGACTATTCAGGATTCCCTAATAAAATGAATTCCATACTAGTTCAAAACGCAAGGAATGTTATAGTAAAACTTCGTTTGAAATGATATGGTAAAAAGCAACGCGCGACTTGAAGGACATGATCAACTATGGATTCTTACATCTACCTTATTATACCCTAATAAATAATATTAATTTATTAAATAATAATTAAATAAAAAAAAATTAATAATAAATAAAAAGAAATTTGAAAAAATAAATTTAAATTTTAAATTGAATATTTAAAATTTAATATTAATTATTTTAATTAATATTAAAAAAGAATTAATAAATAATAATAAATAATATTAAGAATATTAATATAATAGTTATATATATAATATAGCATAAGCATATAATTGGAATTTTATTGAATAATATTATATTCATAATATTATATTCTATATATATATATGTTTAATATTTAGAATATTATATAGCATAATATAGCTATAATATATATAGGAATAGGAAAGGAATGAGATGAGAGTGCTCCTAACTCGACATCATTTGTTTTGTTATATTTATACACTCGAAATCTCACTTTTTGTTGTGGTATAGTGTAAATCGAAATAGAAAGGATCCAATTCGAGCAAGTTTCAAATCCAAGAATAAAGTTTTTTAGAATTGACCAAATTTTTTTGATTCAAAAGTTCAAAAAGAAAGTATATGATGCAAGAATCAACCATTAATCTGATTCTTTTTTTGATAGAAAGAAATCACAAAAACTGATATGTTGCATCCAGTTTGAAAGGATTAAAGACCACCGAAGTAATGTCTAAACCCAACGATTCAAGGGAAAAATAAAGGATCCTGGACCGGGTAAATATCGTTTTCAATTGTCTCAACAATTTGATCAGAATGAAGAATCAAAATAGATTCTAAAAGAAACAAAAAGAAAGGCGATTAGAGATCACTCAATCAATGAAATGCTTAAAGGATTTCCTTTGACCTATTTAAAAGTTCTCCAACTTGAGTTAAGAAAGTACAGATGATTTTTTTTTTTTTTTTTAGAAAGATTCGAATCCTTGCAATTGATTTGATGTTCAATGCCGAAAAGAAGGAAGAGATCTTTGGAAAAGTGGGTTTGTATCATTCGATAAAAAAAACTATTTGAATGCTCCAGGTATTCTATATTTCCTTATAATTTCCTTAGAAAATATATCTATCTATTTTATATCTATATATTGTAATATATTCTATATATTTTTCTATTTATTTCTATTTTTATTTGTATATTATTTTTCTATCTTTGTATAGTATTTTTTTTATTATTAAATTTTCTATTTCTATTTAATTTGAATTTAATTTGAATTTGAGTAATTTATTTAGTTTTAGTATTTGATTTTTATTGAATTTCTTTTTATTAAATTTTATTGAAATTGAATTTCAATTAATTCTTTTGTTTTCTTCAGTGTATATTTATTTATGAACTCAAGATATTCACATTGATATTGACAAGAATGTATCAAATAAATATAATCCCATCTGAGGTAATGGGATTTTATCTGTCGATCTATTTATACCTGTTCTATCCATTAATTTGAATTGTTTCTTCATTCAAGCGATGGGTTTATTGGATTTGTTGTGATATAAAAGTTTTTTTTGATTGAAAATATATAGAAATTTAATGTTCTAATGAGAATTCACATTTATTTATCAAATTAGATTTATTATATATATTTTATTCTATTTCTATATATTAGAATAGAATATATTTATATAAAATAGAAATATATAAGTATAATTATATAAGTAGAATATATATAAATCAAAAATATATAAGTAAAAAAGTCTTAAAAAAAATATATATATATATATATATACAATGTATACCTATATAGGTAGAATAGGTATTCTAAGTGAATCTTAGTAGAATACTAAATAGAATATTCATTAAGTAGATAATATAACTAAAACTAAGAAATGGAAACAATAACTAAAAGTAAGAATAAATAGGGTAATCTAAAAAATTTTTATGTTATCTATATTTTTTAATCTTTTTGTCTGTTCAGGATTTATTCGAAATTCTTAATATTTTATTTCTTTTAATTTTTTGTTTTAATTTTTTGCTAGTTTAATGTTTTTAGTTTAATGTTTTGATTGTGTCGTGTGATTAAATCGCTTGATTTTTTTTTTTTTTTTTTTTTAATTTCTATTTTCTATTTATTTTTATTTAGTTTGATTCCGATTGTATGGACATAATCGAATTTTTTTGGAGGGGTTGCTAACTCAATGGTAGAGTACTCGGCTTTTAAGTGCGGCTAACATCTTTTATACATTTGTATGAAGAAAGGAATTCGTCCATACCATGGGTATAGTTTGTAAGACCACGACTGATCCTGAAAGGAATGAATGGAAAAAGCAGCATGTCGTATCAATGGAGAATTCTGAGAATATTTCATTTTTGCCGGATCAGTCCAAACTTTATTTGAATTTTTGGTGCGGAACATAAAAAATGAATTCAAAATTGGGTCAAGTGAATAAATGGATAGAGTCTTATGGTTCCAATTATGGGAAAACAAAAAAGCAACGAGCTGACATTCTTAATTTGAATGATTATCCGATCTAATTTTACGTTAAAACAAAATTAGTACCTAATGCGGGAAAGGCTTTTCTCTGAACAGATTTTCAATTTTCTTTTAATGAGTCCTAACTATTAGGTATTCTCTTCCTATAAAGAAAGGGGGAGGTGAATGTGTAAAAGAAAGAGTATATTGATAAAGATATTTTTTTTTTTTTCCAAAATCAAAAGAGCGATTAGTTTGAAAAAATAAAGGATTTCGAATAATCTTTTTCTCCTATAATACAAATAAAAAGAAACCAATTAGATGGAAAAAACGAGGATGGGCAATCCGGTGATGATTTTACCTATTCCCGAGGTATCTATTTTTTATTATATACAGTACTTTAATATACTACTTTGTTTTTACTCTATCGCACTATGTATCATCTAATAAACCCCAAAAAATCCTCGATTCTTGCTTCAATCTAATAGAAAAAATCAATATGCAAAGATATTTAGCCCTAAATAGATCTCGAAAAAACGACTTCCTATACCCATTTATCTTTCGGGAGTATATTTATACACTTTCTAATGATCATAGTTTAAATAGATATTATAGTTTAAATAGATCTATTTTGTTGCAAAATAAAAATGCAGGTTATGATAAAAAATCGAGTTTCTTAATTGTAAAACGTTTAATTACTCGAATCTATCAACAGAATCATTTGATTATTTCTGTTAATGATTCCAACCAAAATCCATTTTTTAGGTACAACAAGAATTTGTACTATCAAATGATATCAGAGGGCTTCTCAGTTATTGTGGAAATTCCTTTTTCCCGACGATTAGTATCTTCTTTAGAAAGGCCAGAGATAGTAAAATCTCATAAATTACGATCAATTCATTCAATATTTCCTTTTTTAGAGGACAAATTTCCGCATTTAAATTATGTGTCAGATGTATTAATACCTTACCCCATCCATCTTGAAAAATTGGTCCAAACCCTTCGTTATTGGGTGAAAGACCCTTCTTCTTTGCATTTTTTACGACTCTTTCTTCATCAGTATTGGAATTGGAACAGTCTTATTATTCCAAAGAAATCCATTTTTATTTTTCGAAAAAATAATCCAAGATTTTTCTTGTTCCTATATAATTTTCATATATATGAATATGAATCCATCTTCTTTTTTCTCCGCAATCAGTCCTTTCATTTACGATCAACATTTTTTCGAGTCTTTCTTGAACGAATTTTTTTCTATGGAAAAATAGAACATTTTGCAGAAGTTTTTACTAATGATTTTCAGACCATCCTATGGTTGTTCAAGGAGCCTTTCATGCATTATGTTAGATATCAAGGAAAATCAATTCTGGCTTTAAAAGATAAGCCCTTTCTGATCAGAAAATGGAAATATTACCTTGTCAATTTATGTCAATGTCATTTTTATGTGTGGTTTCAACCAGAAAAGATATATATCAATTCATTATCCAAAAATTCTGTTAAGTTTTTTGGATATCTTGCAAGTGTACAAATCAATCCTTTGGTAGTACGGAGTCAAATGCTAGAAAATTCATATCTAATAGATAAAGATAATACTATGAAGAAACTCGATACAATAGTTCCAATTATTCCTTTAATGAAATTATTGGCAAAAACGAAATTTTGTAACGCGGTAGGACATCCTATTAGTAAACCGATCCGGGCTCATTCATCCGATTCTGATATTATCGACCAATTTGTGCGTATCTGCAGAAATTTTTCTCATTATTATAGTGGATCCTCAAAAAAAAAGAGTTTGTATCGGATAAAATATATACTTCGACTTTCATGTGTTAAAACTTTGGCTCGTAAACACAAAAGTCCTATACGTGCTTTTTTGAAAAGATTAGGTTCGGAATTATTAGAAGAATTTTTTACGGAGGAAGAAGAGATTCTTTCTGTGATCTTCCAAAAAGTTTCTTCTATTTCGCGCAAGTTATATAGAGGACGAATTTGGTATTTGGATATTATTTCTATGAATGCTTTTGCGCATCATGAATAATTGGTTATGAAAACATGTAAATCGAAATTTTCCTTAAATCTTTCAATCTAAAGAGGGATAAAAGAAGGGATAACAAAAAAAAGGATTCATTTCTATTATGAAATGCTCATACAGTATATGAGTAAAGATTGAGCAACTGAGTATTTAACTTTTTTAGAGGTTTTTTTTTGTCTAGGAAGGGAACTAAGTTTTAGATGTATACATAAGGAAAGCCATGTGCAATGAAAAATGCAAGCACGGCTTGGAGAGGGATTTTTTTTTACCTATTTTTTAACAAGGAAAATTTCTACTCTATCCGACTAGTTCCGGGTTCGAGTCCCGGGCAACCCATTTCTCATATTTCTATTAGATGAACTCCTCTATCAGATGCATAGAAATAGGCATCTGAGATTCTATTTTTTACTTCACTTCAAATTTAGTCAAAAAATTTTTGATGAATCTAGATAGATAAGATTCTAAAGATATATCTTCTAAAAATATATATATGCATGAATGTTGATATTGGTTGACACGGGTATATAAGTCATGTTATACTGTTCAATAACAAGCCCTGAATTAGCTATTTCGATTTCTATAGAATTCGTGTGCTTGGGAGTCCTTGATGATTAAATAAACCAAGATTTTACCATGACTGCAATTTTAGAGAGACGCGAAAGCGAAAGCCTATGGGGTCGTTTCTGTAACTGGATAACCAGCACTGAAAACCGTCTTTACATTGGATGGTTTGGTGTTTTGATGA
>CANUEX010041154.1:0-13189 GCA_948099535.1 Jatropha multifida | reverse complement strand
ATCATGTCTATATCTTATAATTCTAAAGCAATTGATAATTCAATCCTATCAATTTCTTTTTACTAAAATTATGTAATGTGCTATAACAAAACAAAAATCAAGAATCAAGTGAAAATTTGAATAAAAATAATTCTTCATATTATTTACCTTTTCTTTCCTTCATAAAGAAAGAGTTTTCCAGCAGGAGAAAAGACGATAAGAGCAATCTCAATATCACATAAAGTAGAAAGTTCGTAAGCTTTCTTGATAATCCCACTTTTTCTTTTGGCAAAAGTAATGTGCCTGTAAGTTGGATTTTCAATTTTCTTAAGTATTGTTTTTGACCTCCCCATCTCTTTTGCCCCTAAACAACTTCTCTTCTCTAACCTCTATCTTTCTTATAATTTCTATACTCTATGTTTCTTATGGACAACAACACATAAGTAAGTAGGTCTTTTATAGACTCTTTTTAGGTCCACAATGCAATATGGTGGACATCCCTTTTTTCTTTCTATCCAAAGCTACAAGAAAAAAAGATTCCCAATTTACAAGTGTGCAAAAACAATTAAGTTTGAATTAATTTTTGCTAATCTCAAGTAGATTTTTATTAAAGGTACTTTTGAAAATATAATAAAATAATAATAATAATAATAATAACCTCTATATATGTGGATATAGATAAACCCACACTATATAACAACTATAATCTAAAATGCTATCACAATTAAAGTTATAAAATCTATAAATGTTATTAGCTACTTTATGCTCTATGGTTGAAAGGGAAATTACATCTTCTAATTCTATAAATTAAATTTATGTTTAATATAATTTGAAAATTGAATTTTGAAGGTCATGGAAAGTCAACTCTAAATTTATAACTGTCGAATTGACATAAATATGAATGGACTGGAACTGAGTTGTACAACTGGAGAATTAAGAATGACATAGCACAACTTTTGATGATAATACCAGAAAACCAAAAAGCCAGTTCAAATGTGCATAACACATGGGAGGTGAAGTTAATTAGTTTCCAAAATTGATTACAAAAAAATCTGGTGGTTAACCTACAACGGTTATTTTTTGGATTTTATCTATGTGGGTCTGTCTGCCTACAATGTTTGAAATTCAACAAGTTGTGGTTTGAAAAAATAATTATGTCTAGAGTAGGACAATTGCCATTTGTTATTTTTGTCGGTCAAATTCTTAGAATTTCTCATTTTTCCTATTGAAATTGTGGACCTCACTTCTTTACACCATGTTTGGGAAAGGGAGGAAAGAAAATAAGGGAGAAAAATACGGATTGATTGCACAATTTATTTTTCTTTTTTATTTTCTATCCTTTGTTAGGAAAGGGAGAAAAATAAATGGGAGGAAGGAAAATAATATTATTGCAATTTTATATATTTATCCTTTATACATATATAAATTAGACATTGTAATACATTATAGTTAAGTTATAATTGACTCATTATGCAATTAATTTAATAAATTAACGAATAATAAGTGAAACCATTGCAAGATGTATATGCGTCATATTTACATTAAAAAAATAACGAAAAAACATAAAGTTAGGCATAATTTATTAACTTTCTTTAATAAAATATACCCACATGTAATTGATTCATATTTCAATAATAATAATAATATCATAATTAACAGTTCATTTTTTCCTTATTTGTCCATATTCATTTTTTTCCTTATTTCTCTTTAATTGTTAATATCATAATTAACAGTTTATTTCTTAGTTGGTCATTGAGTAAAAATGAAAAAAGAAAAATATTATTATAAATGTCACTCATTTTCTAATCTAACTTGTAATTAATTAATCAATAATACAAGGGGGAAAATGTTTTAGAGAGTGGGAACAAAGAATAATACTACTTGTTCACATTTTTTTATAGAAAAATTTCCACAATTTACTCAATTTGAGGTATTAATGTAATGCCAGGATGAATAGTGAAATTTTCACCTCTTTCTGGCAATTTTCACTCCAATTTGGAGAGACTCTAAGTTGGCCCCAAAGGAAAATAGCAATTAAAAGCATTCCTCCAATATTTTCTACCACCTTTCCAAACTAGTGAAAGTGGTTTTCTCCCCTTATTTTCCAACCAAATTTTCTTTCCTCCCCTTTTTGAAACAAAGTATTGGTGAAATCCTTATTTCAAAAGGATTCAACAAAAATAGCAATGTTCACGCTTGAAAAGGTATGCATGGTAGATTTTTACCTTTTTTTTTTCTTTCTGTTAAATTATTTGGTGATGATTATGGTTAAAAAGAAAAATCGACTTTAAATCCTCGACCACCACAAGTTTTATCAATTAAATGAATCTCAAAGTATAAGTAACTATTTTTGTATAGTGAATCTCAGAGTGTAAGTAACTATTTTTGTGTAGTCCATAATATTACTCCAGTATATTTAACTTCCCAATGCATTTAAGAAAAAAAAAAGTTAGATCTAGATGCAAATGACTCATTTCACTTTTCATAATTGCATAAAACTATTTAAAATTATATTTTAATATTTTTAGAACTAAAATTTAATTTATAAATTAATTTTTTTTCTAAAGTTTAAGATAGATAGATCAATTTTCACATAGAAACAAGATTCTCTCTTGTTGGATGAAGATAGGGAGAATATGACAAATGTCACTTTTTGAAATTTATTTTTATAGAAAGTTAGTTTGACTTTACTATTTAAATTATTGTCAATTAGGGTATATTTTTACTTTTGTGCCTTTTTTTAATTTGTTACGAGTTTTTTTTTTTTTTTGGAAATGAGATATATTGCATTAATCATGAGAATAAACAACCAATAAGCAGGTGGGAACAGAATCCCAAATCTTATGACGAGCATAGGTAATTGAGGCTCGAGCTAAGAATTGAGCATCAATATTTGCTTGTCTATTGATCCACTTAATACTAACATCAGACCTATTCAAAAGAAGATATTTACAATCCGAGATAAATAAACCAAATTCAGAAATATCACGGGATGGTGAATAAATAGCCTGAGCTAAAACTTGATAGTCTATAAAAATAGTACCCCCAATGGGCAAAGAGGAACACGCAAAAAGCAAGCAATGTCTAAGAGCAATGGCATTGACCACTCTAGGCTTACCATTTCCTTCCTAGAAACCTAAGATAGCACGAAGAAAAGTACCCTTCAAGTCCTCAATCACGATGCCAAAGCCCACCATGTCCTAAGCATGAAAACACACACCATCCATAAACGTATGCCAGTTAGGATCACCACCAGCTACAACTTCCACGGTCTTTATCCCCACCCCCAGTACATGGATTGTAGTAAACAAGGCTGACGTCAGTTTCCTATCCTATAGAGAAGAACATGCAGAAACATGCACGTTAGAAGGAGATCGCCATTGTTGTTTCCACAGCAGCTTATTCCTAGCCGACCACATTGTCCATGCAATAACTGCAACCTGTTCCGCTGCATCTTGGCCCTTTTGATCATAAACCTGCATGAAAAAGCTAGGAAAAGTAACATATGGACTGGAGACATCAACACCTTCCTGACTCCAAACCTCCATAACCCAAGTACACCTAAGCAGCACATGATCCAACTCCTCCACCAAATCACAGAATAAACAGTCCCCAGTAACCTCAATCCCCCTCCTACTAAGAGCCTCTCTAGTAAGAAGGACCTTAGAAAAGGATCTCCACATGAAATCACAGACCTTAGGCGGAACATCAAGTTTCCAAAGTCGATTCCACCCATGAAATTGAGACCATGTAAACCCTTATCTAAACAACCGTTTGCAAACATGGTACCCCGATTTCATTGTATGACAACCCTTGCTATCAAAGTGCCATAATAAAGAATCTTCTCAGGTATGAATGCTAAGGGGAATATGTAAAATAGCACGAACATCCCTAGCACTAAAGAGACATGAGTTTTTCCACATCTCATTCCCTACTTCCCTATCGGAAAAGGTCACACCCTCGCATCATTACATTAATAAAGCTCCCTCCATCATCAGCCATAAAAGAGTCAGCCTTTGGGATCCAGGGATCTATAGCAGCAAATATGTTTTCTCCATTACCCACCCTCCACCTAACCCTTTGTTGAAGAATAACAATCGAAGACCAAACACTTTTCCAAACAAAACTTGGGTTATTACCCAAAGGAGTGGTAAGAAAATCCCCCTATGGGAAGTGTTTAGCTTTAAAGACCCTATAGAAAAGCATATCAGGCTGTATTAACAGTCTCCATCATTGTTTACCAAGCATGGCCAAGTTAAAACAATGAAGATCCCGAAATCCCATACCGCCCTCCCTCTTATCTCTGCTCATCTGATCCCAAGAAATCCAATTTATTCCACCCGAACCATCCCTTTTACCTCTCCACCAGAACCTATTCATCATAACCTGAAGCTCCCGATAAATAGACAAAGGAAGTAAAAATACACTCATATAGTAAGAAGGGATAGCCTGAGCAATCGATTTCAACAATATCTCCTGACCAGCCCAGGATAAAAATCTATTCCCCCATCCATTAAGCCTCTTCCAGACTCTATCCTTAAGGAACACAAAAATCTGGCACTTATTGCAACCTACTAAAGAGGGTAACCCCAAATAAGGTCCACCACCTAATGAATTAGAGACCCTAAGAATAGAAGAAATATGGTTTTTAAGAACACATCCCACATTAGGACTAAAAATAATGCAAGATTTTTGGAAATTTATAGATTGCCCAAACGCCAACTCATACTCAACAAGAATCTCTTTTACTTTATTAGCCGCCCTAACATGAGCCTAAAAAAAAAAAAAGGGAATTGTTTGCAAAAAAAAAGGAGAGTTACCATGGGGCAACAAACTCCAACTCTACAACCACTAATCCATCGTCGACATTCTGCCTCTAAAAAAAAGAAGGGACAAACCCTCAGCACAGATAAGGAACAGATAAGGTGAGATAGGATCCCCCTGCCGTAACCCTTGCCTAAGAATAACTGGCCCAACAAGATGACCATTAACATTCACCCTATATTTTTCTTTCGAAAAACACAGAGACATCCCCTTAACCCATGTATCACAAAAACCTAGACCCCAGAGCATATCACACAAATAACCTTAGTCCACCTTGTCGTAAGCTTTACTAATGTCGATCTTCAGACCACAAGAACCCATGCCACATCTAGTATTTCTCTTAATGCTATGAATAGTCTCAAAAGCAACCATAAAATTATCTGTTATCATCTACCCAGTACAAAAGCTGACTGGTTCTCAGAAATAATATGGGGCAGGATTCTTTTAAGTTTGTTAGCTAAAACTTCAGAGATAATACAAGACATTACAAAGGGCAATAGGCCTACAATCCTTCACACATTTAGGATGTTCAATTTTCGGGATGAGTACAATAGTAGATTCAGTAAGAGAAGATGGGAAAGTACCTTGTTGGAGCCACGAAATACAGCTTTGCACCACATCATCGCCTATAACATGCCAGAATTTCTGGAAAAAAGCAAGATTGAGACCATCAAGACCCGGAGCCTTATCTGGATGCATCTGGAAAAGAGCTATTTTAAATTCCTCCTTACTAAAAGGTGCTATTAACATGTCATTATCCTCCTGTGACACCTTCCTAGGAACCAAACTGAGCAATTGGGATATATCTAAGGTACCATCCGCGGAATAAAAGAATTTAAAATAGTCAATTATTATAACCTGTATAGCCGTCACCTCCAACACCATTGTACCATTCTCACCCTTTAAAAATTCAATTTTATTAAATCGTCGTCTACCCTTGATTTGAGAATGGAAGAATTTTGAGTTTTTATCACCAAACTTCATCCAATATAATTTTGCCTACTGTTTACGCCTTATTTCCTCCTCAGCCAACAACCGACACTAAGCCTCCTTCAACCGAGACGAATCTAGCCTAAGCATAACTCAATTCAGCTCTAACTGTTCTTGGATAAACCACTTTGTACACCAAAAATCTTAATTGTGTCTGCCACCCCAACTGCGTAAATCAGAAATAACCCTATCACGCTTCAATAAAATGTCTGCAGACCCGTAGCTCTGCCATGATTGTCTCACCACATAAACAAGTTCATTATCTAGGAGCCATGAATTATCGAACTTAAAATGCCTTGAGCAGTCGACGCAGCAGAAGACTTCAGCTCCACAAGAAGTAGACTATGATCTGAAACAAGGGCTAACAAAGTTTTACAAACAGTGTCAGGAAATAAACTTGCCCAATTTGCGGAACCCATAGAGCAATCCAACCTCTCTCACACAATACTGCCATCCCAACTCCTACCTTCCCAAGTAAAAGAGAAACTGACAAAAATAAGATCGCATAAACCCACATCCTACAACGCCTCCCTAAAACCTGTAATCAGATGAGTCGAGCACATCGACTCGCCTGAATTCTCACTATCAGCTGCAATATCATTATAGTCATCAACACACAACCAAGGAGCACTACTTCTAGCCGCTAAAGCACGCAAAATATTCCAAGAGGCTCTTCGTTTATTACTCTCTGGAAAGCCATAAAACCCAGTAAAACGCCATGTAAGATTGGATTTAGTAATAGAACAGTCTATAAAATTATTTGAGTAGCCTATAATCGAAAGGCCATAGTTATTATTCTAAAAAAGCGACAAGCCTCCACCCAACCCAACTCTATCCACTGAAAAGCAATTATCAAAATGCAATTGCTTATGAATATCCTCCATCCGTGTACCATGAGATTTAGTTTCCATAAGAAAAATGACTTCTGGCCGATAGCCCAAAACAGGTCCTTGAGAACTTGAACTGTCTGAGGGTTGCCAATTCCCCGGTAGTTCCAACTTAGAATTTTCATAATAATCGGCTATCCCGTCCTATTGCCGGATCAGCCGTTGGATTTTATATATGAGTTGCCCCAATGTCAAGACTACCCGTTGAATCCACTTGAGCAAAAACACTAGAAGTCAAAGAAAAAGTCTGTGTACGTGGTCATTTTTTGGCATCTTCAAGTCGCATCATCTCAACATCCTCACCTAACCTTGAACCTACACCCTAACTCACCTCCCCTGCATTAGTATCCATATGCCAAGTCTCAATAGCCCCATCAGCCGATAGCAAACCCATGCCCAGAAAAGAAGCCTTGAAAAGTCGAGATTTAAGAACATTGGTATCACCTGCACTTGAACTGACAAAAGATGGCGAACGAGGCACCTTGTCTACCAAATTATCTTCATGCAGCCAATGGCTACCAATTGGAAGACTCCGATGTCCAGGAACCCGAATTCTATCATCCCATTCCAGTTTTAAATCCTTTGGCTTCTTGAGTAACCGAAGTTCGTAGAAAGAATCTGTATGCCCTAAATTTCCACACAAGTAACAGAAAATCAAAAGTCGCTCATAACGAAATTGCACATAGAACACATCTCCCCCTGAATCCACTATTTTCTTTCTCCTACGAAGTGGTTGCCAGATATCCAGACATACCCGGACACGCATAAATTTATTTGGCGTCGACATAGCAGCTCGAACATCATATTGAATAAACTTGCCCATAAAATTTCCTAGAGAGATAGCAACACTTTCACACATATACCCCAACAGCAGGTCGTGGACTTGGACCTAAAAGTATGCGAAGAGAAGAGGGATCTGCAATCGATCAGTTCCACTATTAATGGTACTCCAAACTAGAAGATGTCGACTAAAAGTCCATGGTGCTCTTAAACCCGTTCAAAATCAACTTTGTTATAGAATCTAAAAAGGAATCTTTTTGCTCCTAAATCGGTGATGGTTACACCTCCTAAAGAATGCCACAGTTCCGCTATAACGGTTTTCATAGAATGAAAATTCACTGAGTTGTATGTAAGAAACATCCCAATGAGACAAAATCATATGATTAGTTGGAGCAAGGAATAATATGAACTGGCAAACCATCATCCTCAGCCTCAGCAAAGGAAAGATGGCCAAAATCTTGCCATGGAAGGCAAAATAGAAAACAAAAGCAAAATAGCGAGATGCTAACGAGAGCATACGACAACCATTAGGTTTTCGTGAAAATTCTAGTAATTAATTTATTAAGAGTTAATTTGTAAGTAAATCGGCGTTTTAATTATTAGTGTTTCCTTTTGTATTAATTTTCTATTTTAATCATTGTTTCTTTTTTTATTTTTTTTCCTTTTTTGCTGCCATTTTTTTAGTCAGCCTTCTTCTCCTGTTATTCATTGTGCATTTTTTGCTAGCATTCTTTACACAGATATTTTCAAAAGTGAACGATTTTGTTTTTCTAAATCATAAGGGATATTGATTTGTTTTTTATTGTTGAAAATATCTCTTTCTGTTTAGATACAATCATATAATCGCAAAATTGATATATGTTTTCAGATGTATATTATTTGATTTATATTGATTTAATTTGTTTCTATATTATAATCTCTTTCCGTTTTCATGTCTTTTTTTGTTTATGTTTTTATATTATTTCTATTAATTGTTTGTTTTTTCAATTTTGCTTTCCGTTTGCAGTCTTTCTAATTTTCCATGATTTGTTTGTTATTTGATAATAGTATTACTTTGAATATTATGACATGTATTTACCATATATGCTTAAAAATGCAAGAACAAAAATATTTTTGATGAATATATATGGTGTGGATGTATATTCTGAATTTACTTGATTATTATAATGTAATAATCAGTTTATAGTTTTTTAGCGAAGTATTGAGTGGAGGTTAAGTTATATAAGTTGTAAAATGTATTATTATTATTTGCGTGTGTGTCTATATATATATTATTTTTTTTTTTTTATACTTTTGTAAATCTAATAGTTTCTTCTGTGTTTCCTTTTGTTAGTTGTATTTCAGTGAGGATATTGATTTTGAGGTCGTTCTAACCATTTTACTTTTTATGATGACAGTGTTGCAAATATAGCAAGATATAATTAATAATAAATAAATCTCTATATAATGTGCGCTTTAGTGTATATGCATATATACAGAATTACAGTTAATTTTACACGTGTTTAATATAAGAATTATGCATATATATCAAATCATAGTCTAAGTCACAACAAGTTATATAAGAGTTAAACATACTATTAGTTGTACATTAAGTTACTAGCGATATATATATTTACTATATTTGCAATTGTCAAACATACCATTAGCTTATAAAATGAGTTATCAAAATCATATGTTTATTGTAGTTATAGTACCTAAACATGCATATATATATATATATATACAACCACTCCAAATCACAGTTTAAGTCATTTATATATGGGTATATAATAAATTACAAGTAATTTCACACTCACATCAAATCATATAGCAATATGCAAACTATTATATATATAATAGTCAAACATACCATTAGTTGCACATTGAGTTACTAGCGATATACATATATTTACCGTTGCAAAATATACTATTAATTTGAAAATTGAGTTATTATAATATATATATTGATCAGATTATAGATGTATACAGTGTCAGCCATTTATATATGTATATATAACATATTACAATTAATTTCATATTCACATCAAGTCGCATAACAATATGCAAATGTATTTATTAAATGTTTGTGTGTATATAATCTATATACAGTATCCAAATATATGATTCATATTTTGCAACCTCAATTATTATATATATATATACACATACACACACATTACCTAAACATGTTTACTTTCAATTTTTTTATTAGAAAGAAAATTAAAAAATGTCAGTCCAAGAGAGCAATGCTTATACAAAGGGGATAAAGCATACCAGAAGGCGAAGGGTTCAGCCTCATGGGTCCACTAAGAGAATACACTGGGTGTAACTCCCCGATTTATGAAAAAAACCTGAAAAAATTCTTAAAATAATTTTAATATCATTGCTATTTAAAGTTATATGATTGTATTTGCCTAATTATTGAATAGTTAAAATTATTCAACTGGTGATTAATAATTATTAGTAATTTGTTTGTTTTTAATATTTGGCAACTATTTGTCAAAATATAAATTGATAAAGATTATCGCTATTTATTTATTTATAAAATAAATATATATGTATAAGAGTAATTAAAAGAAAGGAAATAAAAACAAGCAAGAGAATAAGTGAAGACACAAATCAAGAAATTGGGAGGGAAAAATCAAACCAAATCGAAAACCATTTAAATCGGATCTAAACCACTTGAAAATCAGCATAAATCTTTTAGAAGTTTGTTTGAACCAAACCAATTGATCTTGACCAAACTATGTTTTATTTTTTAAAAAAAAGATGGCATTAAAAAAATAAGAGAAATGTTGAAATGAAAAGGAAGAAAAGAAATAAAGTAAAAAGTAAAAGAAGAAAAGAATGATGGAAAAAAAAAAAGAAGTAAAAAAAGTGGAACGCAGAACCTCTCTCACCGCTCTCTCGCACGACGCCGACACACTTCCCCATCGTCCCCTTCGTTCTCCGCCCACCGGCCACCAAATCCAACAAGTAAATACTTGAAAAGTATTTACTCATTGAAAGGATCATGATTCCGATTTGGGTTCATGCAATTTGACGTCCAATTGAGAGAGATTGAAGCTAGAAGCTCGCGACACTGATTTTATTTTTCGGTAATATATGCCGTTTTAAGCAAGCCCAGACTCGAGGTTAGCATGAAAACACTCTAATCCTCTTCTTTTTTCATTTGATGGCTTTCTTACTAATTTTTATTGCCGAAATCGCAAAATCCAAAACAATGAACAGTGAACATTCTTGGTCGATTTCCGGCCAAATAGTCCACACCCATGTTAAAATGATCTCATATTAGTGATCTTTTCATCATAACCAACAAATCAATGTATAGCTTGTAATTTTTTGTTGCAGTTAGGATTTTTCGGCCCCATGAATGAGGACGGTTCGGCGAGATTCTGGCAAGACCTCGGAAGGCAGAATCACAGACTTTGCGCGCCTAACCCGAATCAGAACTCCAAATCACAATTAGTATATTTTACAGTTAATTTGATAATTTCAGTGTAATTTTAAATTTAGAATTAATTGAGTAGTTTCGATTAAATTAGCTTGATTAAAAATTAAATGAATTATATGGAAATTTATTGTGAAATAAAAATTCAAATTAACTAGTGAAATTAATCAATTTATGGAAATCATTAATGAAAAGTGACATTGTAAAACTGTGAAAATTTAAAATGGGGACAGTTAATTGTTTCAGATAGAAAGAAATATTGTAAATGTGATTTGAGAAATGTTAAGAATGGCGAATGGAGAATTATTGAGAAGTGTCCGATGGATTGTGTTAATTGTATTGAAAATAAAAAATTTAAATAAAATGATGCCAAAAACAAAAAAAGTGAATTTTATTTGAGAATTAATTTATTATATAAAATACCTATTTGTGTTATTAAGTAAGGGGATGATTTAATTAAAGAATCAATCAATTAACTAAATACAAAATTTATTTTGTAATTTGTTAAATTTAATAAAGTATTTGAAAATAGAGTTTTAAGTATTTTTATAGAAAAGCAACGTAAAGAAATTAAGAAATTTTTTTTGTAAAGTCTTATTATATTTATTTATTGAAATAAATAGGTATATATATGTCTATTTGATTTTAGTAAATAAGTTAAATGCTTGTTTTAAATGGAATCAAAAAGGATAATTACTAAATTAATTTGAAAAGTAAAAATACGATTTTTAAAGGAAACCAAGTTTAATTAAATGATTTTAATAAATAAGCTAAGAAATGTTTTAATGAAATTAAAAAGAAATTACTAAATTTGTTTGAGAAATGAAATGGGATTTCTTAGATAAAAATTAAGTTTTACGAAGTAGTTTATAAGATATAGTTTCTTTTATATATATATATATATATATATATACATCAAATGACACAAGTCTATATGTTTAAACAACTAATTAATTTAATTCTTCATAATTTCATTTATCACTTTATTTGTTGAAGTTAATATTGTAATTGATATTTGAAATAATCCATTAATTTATTTTTAAAAGAATTTTTATTTAAAAATTTAATTGTAAATTTTCACCAATGAGAATTGGCAAAAAATAATATTTTATGCCGCGAACCGAATCGAAAACTGAATTTAAATAGTCTAATTCAGTCGAAAAACCCTTAAATCAAATGGAATTGGACGAAATCGTTGGGTTAGACCAAATCGGTTCAAATTGAACCGAAACCATTTAATTAAAATAAATAATAATAATAATAATAATAATAATAATAAATAAATAAATAAATAAAAAAGAAAAACTTTTTTTTTCTCTCTCCTCCCTCTCTCCTTCCCCGTTCCCTCTCTCGCGCGCGCGCAGCAAACTCCCCCCCCCCCATTCCCCTTCGCGTCTCCGGCCAACTGGCCATGGAATCCGGCGATGAAGCACCCAAACTTAAAGTGCTCGACGAGAGGAGGAAGATGATGGCTTTGGTTTGTGTAATCGGTGCCTGAACTGGTGAAGATCGCGACTGGAACGCAGTGATGACGAAGGAGTTTTCCGGCTATCTGAGCCGTTTCCGGCAACTCCAGGCCATGAGGTGGTCATCAATCGACTCCCCTTGACCACGCGAACGTTTCCCCTCCTTCAATTTCGGTGATGAAGCTCTTTTGGTGAAATCACCATTGAAGGTGGCGTGGAGGTGGCTGTCAAGCCTGTTATGGCCAACTAAAGGGTTGATCTCGACAAATTGATCCAAGAAATGGACTCCCCATGGAATTTCGAACATTTTGATGTAAAGATCACCCAATTCTGGGCAAGTCTGATTTTCCGGCCACCATGCACGGCGGCGCAGGCGGCGGTCCGGCGAGACCTCCAAAAACACAGAATGCTGCATTTCGCGTGCTGAACACGAATCCGAAGTTCGATTTTCAATCAGTATAATTTATGTTTCAGTTATTTAAATTCAGTATAAATTCAAAATAGGAAATTAATACTGTTAAATTAAATTGGCTTAATTAAAATTAAGCGAATTACATGAAAGTTAATTGTGAAATGAATTTCTAAATTCATTAGTGAAATTAACCAATGTAAGAGAATTATAAATAAAAGTGACAAGAACTTGTGAGTTGATAGAAAAATGTAAAATAAAGACAGTTGAATTGTTAAAGGTAGAACAATATAAATACCGAAATTGAAATTAAGTGAAATTGAGATTGGAGATTGGGAAATGACTGTGAATTGCCCGATGGAAGGGCTGTGTATTGTGATGTGTAAAATTTAGACAGAATTAATATAATGTATGAATTATTTTG